>JANTFA010134658.1:0-11089 GCA_026413405.1 Phytosciara flavipes
CAGTGTTGAGTCATGGCATGCCAGACGCCAATTTTACCAGACGACGACAATGCCACCAATTGGCTACCGATGAAAAACAAATATTCCACACGAACGTGCAAATCAAACACACCGACGTCCGTTTTCGATCCGTCGTCAGTGAGACGCCACAGTCGAATTTGATTTCCATACGAAATCGCAATCATGCGGCTACTTAGAGCCTGTTCGCCTGAGCTTGAAAAATTCACTTTAGCATTGATGGCCAGTCTGGATATCTCTTGTTCAACGTATGGAGAGGTGAACATCAATTGCCAGCCAGACGAGTCCTTCAATCGGTAGCAGGTGACGAAATGTGGATACGCCACCGATATGACGTTGTGATGGGCTTTTATGATTTGTACTCGCAGCGGATCTGACCAGCCACTGGTCGCATTATTATAACTAAAAAGGCCAGCATCGCTGCGTATATTGTTGAGGTCAGCTGATGAGTTACGAGAATGTCGTAGGTCAAGCGAAGCGGTTCGT
This sequence comes from Phytosciara flavipes, assembly GCA_026413405.1. Taxonomy (NCBI): domain Eukaryota; kingdom Metazoa; phylum Arthropoda; class Insecta; order Diptera; family Sciaridae; genus Phytosciara; species Phytosciara flavipes. The sequence goes on from JANTFA010134658.1 coordinate 505, forward strand.
GAATGTCCAACACCAGCTGAAGCTTGCCAACCCTAAGCAAACGAAAATAAATTTAGCGAATCAATTGAATGAATGAGTTGATCATTTGATTATACCTGAGCTGTTCTTGATGATCCGTTTCCACTGTACGACAACCGATCCCACGATGAGTTCCGGGAATGTCTGGTTGTTGGAGCCCCAGCAGCTGGCACAGTTGAACTCAACTCGGGCACTCGAACCATCGAACCGGGTTTAGCCAATTGTTGATTGACATTGTTCATTGAGCATGTGGAGAATTGAGATGACGTACTCGATGTGCTAGACCTCGGTTCCGATTCAGATCCATTTGAGTTTGCATTTGAGCTGGTTTCGTGTATCGGGATATTCGGTGGCAATAAGCAACCGTAGAACAGAACATCTCCGCAAGACGAATGACCCAGATCTTCGCATAAAATCAGCCGCTTAATCAGTGGCGAAATGTTGTAGTACTCAGCCTCGTGCCGTAGCACCCGGATGTCAATCTGTTTCAGTTCAATGTCCCGAGTGCGTAAATAGTTCAAAATGACACTGAACAAATGCGGATCTCGGTCGATGAATATTGCACCGGTGTCGTCGCGTAAACTGGAAATACGGCCACTCAATAGTGCGGTAAAGAATGTGTCCGGAATCCATGTCAGTGTTTGTCGTGATGTTGAGAATCTGAAATTTAACAAGAAAAGTGTCACTGAAAGTTAAGAGTAATCTAATTTCGCTTCTTAGAGGACAACCGAGATTCAATGGTTGGAACGAGTCACGTTTGGCCTGACCTGTACCTAAAATGAGGAACTCGAGTTAGGTCAACCTGAATTCTTAGACTCGCGTCCAGATCAAGATCAGATTAAGAAGAACCTGAACGACTTCAGGTCGACCTGACCTGATTCCGAGCCTCGAGTTGGCATTGAGTTAAATCAATTTAAGGCTCAACCTCTTCTGATTCTGTACATTTGTCAAGTTGGCATTTTTAGAATTGGCGAAGTAGCACAAATAAAGGCCCATCAAATCTAACACTACAAGGAGAAAGGTGAAAGTATTACCATCACTTTTGCATCGACAATCGACACCAACAACACGTTGTTGATGTTGTCAACAAATTTTTTCACATTCTGATCCAAACAAAATCAGCTCAGTCAACTAACAGACTGTGTAGGCTGCTGAATTAATCAACAAAATTTGTTTATATTCGATAAAGAAAACGAATCAAAGAACACAAAAACAATTGACTCATATGGGCCGAATGATGATAAAGATCATGAAACGTAGGCACACACAATCACTCCACTTACTTGGTTCCACCAACATTCAAATTTACAATGTCGCCAGCGTAATTGTTATGAGACATATTGGAGCCAATTTCGTTCAGAACAACATTTTAGAAATCATTTTAATCAATTGATCCCAATTTTTTGTCGACAATTTTTTTTGCGTAAATAAATTCACTTTCTCTATGTGTGAGTGTGACGTTTGTTTTGACATTACCTACCTCGCCAAACAACAGTTTGAAGTTTGCTTGGGTAAGGTAGATAGTTTTGAAATAGTATGACGTTGAAGGTTGCATTAAGAAGGTTACGCCGATCGCATTATCTCGTTAGGGCCGTATTCATTTAGTTTGGAAATTACAGTATAGTTCAGCGGATTTTTCACGGTCCCGACAATTGGCCTCGATATACAACATTGGTGACAGTATCAAAATTACCATATTCCAAGGCTTTATACGGAGCGCCATTCGCCATTTTTAATTTAAAATCAAAGGCTAATAATCAGTCTCTTTTCAATATTTTTTGTTGGAAGTTTCGAGACTGTATTGGTGGGTACTCATACTTCTGACAGGCTAGCAGACCGTCTGAGACTGAACAGACAGTCACTTTTTTTAGACCCGTACGAAGTACCCGGGCCTAATGTTTCAACTGTTAAGTTTGTAACACCTCGAATCACTGAGTAAGCGGAAACCTTCTGTGATCACCACTGTGATTCACCCAAAATTCAAATTGTTAGACACACTTATTGTTAGAATTCGCAAAGTAAGACCACTTAAAATTTTGAATTTTGAGTGAATCGATGAATGAACAAATGAATTGAAAACATTTCTAGTACCATTCCTGGTAACATTTACAACGCGGTGGAAATTTGGTGTTTCTTTTTGAATTTCGAGCGGACTTAAGGCGTCAGACCCGGAACACGATCAATGAAGAACTAAATTAAATATTTAAACGCTGACTGAAAACACTAGTCGTAGGCAAAAATAAAGCGAAGAAGAAAATTTAATCTTTTTCGAATGTAAAGTCGTCGTTAGCAAAACCTATGTTATTACAAGATAAGTCGAAGATTTTATTTCAATTTGAAATAAATATCGAGTTCAAATAAGTTCAAGTTACAAAAATACATTCTAAAGTGTCATTATAAATTCAACTGGGTAACTACTAGCATCCAATGTTTTGAAACCAGATTGATACCAACGAAACCGGCGGCACACAAGTTCTAGTGGCTTCTTCATAGACTTAGCAGAGAACATTTTGTGAAATTATGTTTTACATGGAAAAAGTCCACTGAACTAATTAAGTTTGTATGTCACCCACCTTGGTGGAAAATTCAATTTCAATGCCTTGGCTAACTCAACTTTATGCAATTTAACACCCTTTCGATGAAGTGGATAAAGATAACTCCATCTACCGCTCTCACCTCGAATTATTTGCCAACTGCACTCCCTGCTCGCACTTCTGTCAAAATATGGCTTTACACAGCAATGACGTGCAATCTACACTTACCGACAAGTATGACAGCTGTGACAGCACTCATTTGCTATCTCATTCTGTAGTAGTGGAATCTTGAGCGTCAACCGCGGCAACAGTGTCAGATATGTATTGTGTGCGCGACTGATAACAGTGTTTCGGTTAGAAATAAGATTAGTTCAAATTCAAAATTTTATTTTGCGTTCTACTGAATTTCCAATCGATTTTTTGTGTGTGCTGCAATAATTCGAAGCTAGTCAATTAGAATTCCAATTGTAAAATTATTAAGTTCAAACGTAAATAGTGTAAGTTGAGGTTATGGAAACATGTTTTGATTCAATGCGAAAAAAAAACCGACAACAAGTTTTCAAAAAACGCATTAAAAAAAACTTGATTTGTTTATGAAGAGGAGTTCATTGAATTTATGAGCATGCGAATCAAGAATAAGAATGACACCTGTTTCTACTGCAATTTTTGTCAAGTCGGCGTAAGAATTTTTATTTGAAAACAGGTATTTTCACTGGATCGAATATGTAAACATACCGATAGTGAATGAATCTGGTATGATGAGCGTCTTCGGTTTCGGGATGTTTGAACAGTAAATAAATCGTGCGCGAAGGAATAAGAGTCGACGTGTCGAAAATTTGTTTGAATTTTTTTTGGACGCTGATCGGATAACAAAATTCCAAAGTGAAGTTGCACTGAGGATTAAAATTGTTAGTAAGAAGGACGCTCGGTGAAACGTTTTTTATGCTCTGCATGCATTTTTGATTGATCTAGCCGACCGGACTAAATCTGATTCTATTTTTGGAACACTTGTACACGCAGCGCATGTTTTCTTTTGGTTTAAAATTTCTGTTCTTTTTCATTATCATTACGAACCACGCGTTCGTGAAGACGCCGGTTGTGTCGTATCATGTGTCATTGTTGTTTTCAATCAAATGCTTATCAAGTTCGAATGAACTGTTTGAGAAGAAACATTTTTCGGTCAACGTTTGATTGAAACTTTCATTCTAACCGAATTCCCATTTCTTTCCGTACAGACTATGCCACAAGAATCGAAATCGAGATTCGCTAGCGACCAGCAAACAATTCTACAAACCTTAGATCCAATTCATCGTTCTCTTCTGATGAATAACTCGGAATTTTGTAAGTTACCGACGGGACATTCACAAATTATGAACGCTCTACAGAGGGGAGGGTGGTCTGACAAAAGCGTACGCTTCATAAATTTTCGAGATTCTCTCCATACATTTTTGCGTGTGAGAGGGGAGGGGAGGAAATTCGTGATTTTGAGCGTGCGTAATTTGTGAACAGCCCCTTACATAAATATTGCTTCCATTTTAACACTAAGCCATTCATTTCTTGTAGGCATAAACCACAACAGTAGCAAGACATGGAATCAAAGTTTAACATCGAATAGTAAGAAGTTGCAACAGCAACCACAACAACCATTACTACGACAGCAACAACAACAAACACAGCAGAGAAAACATCAACAAAAAAACTCAATTGAAAATAAACATTCGGGAAAACCAGATGCTGCGACATGTGTTAACGATAGTAATTGCTTAACGCTGTTCGATGAATCTCGTGAATTGGAATGTACGCCACCGCCTAACGATAAAAAACCAACTCAAACAATGAAACGAATTCAAATTCGAATCGTAACCACAAAATGGCAACCTTCTGTTCAACAGAACTCAACCGAAAGAATGCCATTGAAAAGTCGTGGATACAGTCCGAAAGAGCGGACCTCATCGGAAAGCTCTAGCTATGGATGTGTTGACACTGACTCCGAAATTGAATTGTCCAGCGAGGTGGCTGATGAACAGACGGAAAATTCAGGCGCCAACACAAATGCGGAGGAGTTCAGCGACGACTCGATCAGCTATGGGTCGCCTAGCAACGACGATGCAACTACAACTTCATCGAATTCAGATTCAACAGCGCCAATGATACAAATAGTACAACAGGTAACCAGACAGAGAACTATCGTCTCGATGGTTCAACTAAATAAGAAAAAGGTCAGCGATTTCCAAAAATCACAAGCGGATACGAAGCCGGTGTTGTCAATAGGTAGGCCGCAATGGTTAAACAAACAGAAAATCATCGAGGACAATGTGTGCAATGAATTATTAGACGAAACGATCAATTCTAACGTAACTGAAGGGGAAAAACCGGCAGATCCACTTGAATCACCTCCGTTGATCACACCGTATCCAATTGTCTATAAAAAACTAAGTGACGCGCTACCCAAAAAACCCCATCGTAAAATGGGAAAACTTTTGGAAAGGCGTTTGCGACACTACGGCGAAAATGATCATGGTGTGAATCTTGCGTTACTATCGACACTCCACAAAAATGAAGACACGACTGACACTTCCGATACGTTGGAATCGCCTCGCAGCACACCTCCAGCAAAACCGCCACGAACATTTACATCCAATTCATCTAGGTCTAGCTCGAGCAGTATCGGTGCAAACACTACCACCACACTACCCATTGGTGATCAGAAATCATTGCCATCTCAGCGATCATCAAAAATGTCGCCTGGTTGGGTATTCGACAAAAACTCAACAACCAAGCCCACCTGTCCAACGTCAGATCACAAGTCATCGCCATCTCAGCGGCCATCGCAAATGTCGCCTGGTTGGGTATTCGACAAAAGGCCAACAGCCAAGCCCACCTGTCCAACCTTAAATCACAAGTCATCGCCATCTCAACGGCCGTCACAAGTGTCGCCTAGTGGAGGTTGGGTATTCGACAAAAGGTCAACAGCCAAGCCAACCTGTCCAACGTTAGATCACAAGTCATCGCCATCTCAACGGCCGTCACAAATGTCGCCTAGTGGAGGTTGGGTATTCGACAAAAGATCAACAACCAAGCCAACCTGTCCAACGTTAGACGAAGACGATATGAACGATTTCGTTGATGCAAAGAAAATTGGCTGGATGCCAACGGTATCGAAACGTGACGAATTCGCACATGTTCTGAATATGTTGAATGATGATCATCATTCAAGGGCATCCAAGATGACGTCGTGTAATTTAACGCCGGAGCCTCAAATTCAAATCAACCGCAAAGAAGATATCGATCAAGTTGACTCGTCTGAGCCACCGAAACCAACGCCCAGACGATCGAAGCAAATGCCAACAGATGTGAATGATTCGATGTGTACGCCAGAGAAGTGTTCAAATCAGTTTTTGTCGCACAGTGCTCCGAATTCAGCTACCAATGAGATGGAATTTTGCAAGAAATGCAAACTACAAATCATTGAACCGTCCAGTGCACGCAAATCGTTCGGCAAAGGTGCGATGGAACGAACGAAAAAGTTTTTTCAAGCATCCAAAAATATGCTGGTGAAATCCAAATCGAAACAACCGAAGTCATACGAAAATTGTAGTGTGTCGTCTGGAGATCTGATGGATGATGACAACATTGACGCGACTCCTAGCAAGTCAAAGTTCAACACAACTGTCGATTTTAACAACCAAGATACGGTTAAATTTGAGAAGAAAGTGGAAAAGGCGCTGGAATTGACACCGAAGCATTTGAACGTCGACGGCGCTCGGCGCATTTTAGATAAATTGACAGCGAAACTCAGCCCACCAAAGAAACCGATTCGTCAAAGTCTTGCCCATAAAGATGTCGCTCGATCACCATCGAACAACGAAGACGAGGAGAATTTCGACTTTGATCGAATTGTCGATTCACCGAAGACAAAAGCCAAAGAAAGGGAAAAGAGTTTTCGATTGTCACCCAGGAAACTTCTTTTCTCGGCCAATGAACGATCGAACGATATGCAACAACAAAACAGCTATCGATCATTTGAAGCTGACGAACAGGACGATCTCAAACATTGTCTGGTTGAGTATCTACGGGCTATGAACGAGCGCATTGAAGATGAGCAAGACAAGCTAGAAAGTGCCAGTGTTTCACGCGCCCGTAACTTTTCTACCAGCAGTGATGCTATTGATGGTGATCAGCAACATCAGCGTATCGTTGAAATTGACTGCCATCCCGAACCGATGTACTCAGAGATTGCAGTGAAGCCGCCGGTAACCATTCTGAATCACATTATGGTTAATGACAATCCCAAGGCAATTTACACAACAGTGAACAAGGCCCAAAATCGAAATGCTGTCACACCGATGACAACCGTGGATGATGTCGACGAACATCAATCGTCAGCTGAGGAAGATCTATACAAAAGCTCGAATTCATTGGATAAATTGTCCATCAACAATAACTTTGCCGATTCAGTTTTCAATATGCTCGCACTGATGAACGAACAAAAGTCGGACGAGGATTCTCAGATGCAAAAAGTCGCCAATGATTTAAGGGCTCGACCGAATGCACCTCAACTGGCCAGGTCTTACGTTGTAGAAACTCCTGTTGTTCGACTGACATCGGAAAAGTTTCAACAATCAGCGGCCAAAGATAGCTATCCCAATGCGATTGATGATAATATCTCAACGGACACATTTTTCACCGAAAGTCTTTGCGACGATGTGATCCGTGGCGATTCTGTAAACAAGAACATTGTCAAAGACATTGTGTCCGCCTACGATCATCTTGAAAATCTGGTGTCTAAAATGGCTTTGGCGGAACCGGAAACGGACGATGAAATCGATTTCCATTGTATTGGTGATGGGAAAATGGATTCGAAAGATGATTCGGCTGAATATTGGAGCATCATTGACGGGGTGAGTGTGGGATAGACATCTTGTCCACTGTAGTCGGACTTATTTGACATCAATTATCTTCCATTAGCTCACTTCACACAATCCAACGATGGTGAAAAGATCAGCGCAGAAGATCGATTCATTTCACAGTCCAAGAAGCGTCTCAAAATTACCAGGCAACCGACGAATTCACAATTCACTGTCTCCTTTGGTAGCAGCGCCATCGATGATTGAAATTCCTGATCAGTTTATGCTCAAACTAACGGGTCAGTTAAATCTTCCACGACGCCATTCGAATGAAAATTAAATTTGTTTTTTGCTCCCTTCCAACAGGTCAAATCATTGCTCAACGCGAGATTCGCAACCAATTAAAACAGGCGATCCAAGTATGCCGAACGACCAAAGAATTCGAATGTTCAACGGAACTGATTGAGGCTGAGCGTCTCATGTTACTGTCAGCGAAAAAGGAGTCATGTGCCAAGCTTGAATTGACACGCATCGACTACGAAGAAAATGGGCTGACGGCTAGTCCAGCCAAATGTGCCGGAATGGTTACAATCAAAAACATTGAATTTGACTTGAAACCCGAAGAGAGGATGGATCAAATATTTCAATTGTCTTACATATGCGTCTGCTCGTACCGGGATCAAGTGGTGGCTACGCATTCACAAGAACGGATTGATAATACCGTGAGATTCGATGATATCTCGCTGAAAATTGGAAGCTTAAACTGTGAGTTTAAGATAAGGCTTGAAGTCTTTGTACTGAGACTTCCGAGACAACTGAGGAAGTTCAGTCATGAGAGCAAATATCACTTGAACAAGGTGAGTGCGCTGCGGCTTGACATTTAGTTCCACTGTTGATTGACTTTGTTCTTCAATTTCCGTAGATACCTAAGAAGCCACTGTTCCCCAATCCGGTGAAAATGTTCGCCAATGCAACGGCGTCGAGCAGCAAATCGATTCCCAAACCGGAAGAATCACGATTCCGTCTACGCGGAACCTCAACAATATCGGCCAACTGTTTGTCATCGGAGAAATTCGAAATCGTGCGAAATACTTCGTGGCCGAAGCAGCACGTTTACGTAAGCTACAATACCAAATCTTTGAATTTGAAAGTCAACGGCCAGTTTGCCAACATGACCGGGGCGCTACAAACTGAATTCATCTGCGAAGTCAGTCTCAACGACAGTGGTCTGGCCGGTTATCTCGATATTGAAAGTGAGCACAGTACGAGGCGAGGAGTTTGGTGTCGGCTAGCTGGCTGTAAAATAGAAGGCTGGAGCAACGACATTAATTGCCTTGATGGAAAGGTGGGTTGAGATGGAAACTTTTCTGAATTCTCAGTTTCTGACTAACCGAATTTTCCCATTTAGGCTCCCATGATATCCATCGATCTCATAAAGTGCACCAACGAATCGTTCGAGTTGGCTAACTACAAATTTGCCGTAGACATTTTCAACTATGAAATGGTTGAACAGATGGATGAGAATCGAGTCAAACGTTACTGGCTGAGTGGAAGCAATCAAAATGATCTCATTTTATGGTTGACTAATTTAAACCGAATTTTAAATTTTATCCGAGAATGGAACCTCCATTGAAGTGACCCCCATTTTATTGATGTGGAGGAGATGTTGGGTTTTTAAAGATCTATGAAAAAATTTTACGAAAAATATATTTTCACGCATTTATAACGGATGGGTATTTTGATGTGTGACAATTGAAAATGTAGCTGCGCCACAGACTCGGATCATCGAAGCATCGAATCTATGAGAAAGTCGACATTGGAAAGGTAGGTTCTTATTCATTCGTCCGTACAAATTGCTTGACACCTTCACATTCTCCATTAAGTCAGTCATACACCTGAACTGAAATCAGGACATAAGCAGATGACTTAAACTTCCCCAAATCCCTCAGAGATTCTATATCAGTAATTGAAAAATGGCCTGTTTTTGTCCGTGAACAGAATTTTGATGGGACTTTCATCCTCAATTTGTAATCCAAATACCAGTTTCAAGTTCAAAGATGAGCAAAGTTGGTCGAGCCGACCCAGAGATAATGGTCGAATTAGTGCCACTTTCGAGGTCTGGTTCCTCTCATACACCCATCAGGGTAGGATCACGGGATCGGAAGATAGGGTCCATATAGAGTGAGCCTGGGTCGAGCTACGCGGCAGTTCAATGTTTTTGGCCGATATGTCGAGAAAATTTCATCCGATTTACGCTTAAAATAAGAACTTTTATCTCACGCAAAACTTTGTCACTACATGGATGTTTAAGCCACAGGGGAAAGTGTGCATTACATGGCTAATTCAATGACCTTGTACTGTGACTAACGAAATTGCGTCTTGAAATAGCTCGGAATCGGTGAGACTTCTCTGAGAGCAACCTTCATGGAACCTTATCTGCTATACTAGTGATCCTCTTTCGAATGAATCAAACATGCTCTAAGATATTTCGAGGATTTCGAGATATTTGGTTTAAAGTTTGATAGGCACAGGACAAGGTCATGGATTGCTACTTGTGCTACTGCCTATCCTATTAAGATTCTAGACTCCACAAGTTCAGGACGTGGTGATTAAATACACAAAAATCGAAAGTCTTCAATGAGCAAATGGAGCAAATTCTCAGAGCAAATTCTTCATAAGCTTCTAACATAGAAAAACTGAAATTCTTCTATGTTGCTGGTCCCGACTGAAAGATGACAAACATCAAAACTTCAACGACCAAACGATACTTTGTTATTAAACGGATACACTTGCTCACATATTTGAGTAACTCTATGCAACCGAAAGCAGCTTAAAGCTCATGTCAAAGGCTACAGATCCCACAAATCAAGAAAAAACATTGGGAGTTAGTGGAGTCACCTTGAGTCCAGGTACTTGGCCGCAATGAAAGTAAATTAGAGATGTATACGTCAAAATTTGTTCTAGCCGGAGGACACGTAGCTTTTGCATGGGATTTTACTCTTTCACATCGAACGAACTCATTTTTGTAAAGAAATTCTTCACAAATTTTAAGAATGAGTCCGTTCAAGGCTATAAAAAAGCGAAATTCGTATGTCCTCCGGCTTGTATGACTTGGCCATACCTGTCCATCTACTTTCATTGCTTGGCCGTATAAGATGGAGAAACCTTTTGCCGATGTCTCGAGTG
>JANTFA010134680.1:1811-13123 GCA_026413405.1 Phytosciara flavipes
TTTGCTAACTTGTGCCTAAATGTAAATTTTACGCAATAGATGTGAAAATTGAAAAACCGAGGTGAGGTCTAGGTTGACCACACATCGTATGAGCAAAATTCCAGTTTAGGCACTAGTTAGCAACAAGATGTTCTGTAACTGTAGCAATTTTACAAATTCATTAAATGAATATTTACGCATGAGGACGGTACTTTTGCGCACTACATAAATGAATATTTCGAGTGTTGAGTAGATGCAACTTTTTTTGACCCCGAATCAGATGATTAAATATTTGAACACATAAACTCTGTTGCAGAATGTATTTTTATTTCTCTACTATGTTCGTGGATGCATTCGGTTTTATTTGTTAGTTAATACCAAATAACTCGATATTCGCTAGTTTGTGTTGATATCCGCAGAACAAAATGAGAATTCGAGGAAGTTACGGCAGCAGATTTACAATCGGGTGTGCTAGATGTAGTGAAACCTGCGCTAGAGGAAGTCAACGCGTCAGTTCTCAGGTCTGGGAAGGACTCAGACAAGTCGATAGACTCTTGAAAGAGAGAAAGAGCAATGTATAATCTGCAGTCAGTTGTTAGGATACGTTGACGACTTAGTCTTGATGGGACGTGCTACTTATGGTCTCAAAGTCAGTAATAAAAAGGCCACGTACATGACGCCTTCATTGGGTCTGGTGACAGACCAACGAATCATACGCCAGAGGTGAATGAAAGAGTAGCGTCTGGTAATAGGAGTTACTAGGAGTCTTTAAAAACTCTTCCGGTCGAGGACACTTCGCAGCCTTAATAGTGAACTGTAGAGAACGTCCGTACGACCAGTTGTAACGTATGGATCGGAAGCTTAGGTTTAGGCATAGGTTTGAGGGGAGAATTTTTCTTTGTCATTGGCGAAGAAGACACAATCATGGGCTGTATCCCTGTATCAGCTTTACGAAGAGCGAGATGGAAAGATGCATTTGGGTCTCGTCTGAAACTTGTGATTGGAGAACGCTGACGCGGAATAGGTCCGACTGGAAGAGGCTTAAAAATTGACGTATGGAATCGGAATGCTCTGGTATTCAGCTACGGTCCTGTAAAAGCGACAATCATCGTATAATATAATATTCGATTCAAACTTATTGAGTGTCCATTTCATTTCGCACTTGAATGCTAACTCACTGTTTTAAAATAAAATAATTTTTATGAAACTCGTCGAAATGGGCAAATTGAAAAAGTCCAATTTCATTATTGATGTGTCACACAATAAATTGGATCCTGTATTATACAACGGTGGAAATGCGAAAGAGAACTGTAATTAATTAAGTTCTTAAATTTGACCTCGTTTAATCACCAGCCGAGCCGACCCCATACTTGAATTTGTATCATGTCCGGTACGATGAGCAAAATAAAATATTAATTTCTATTTTCATTATAATTAATTAAAACAGTGAAACCATAAAAAGTGTATGAATGAGTGGCGAAAAAAAAATGGCAAAAATACAAACAACATCAAAAACGACGGTGAACTGAATTTATATATGAAACTCATTCACCAATTAGCACAAAGTGTCAAAATCACTCATGTGTGGGAACGTTCTTTTTTTTCTGTGTGTTACTGAACAGTTTGTTAATTAAGTTCGTTGTCCAAACGTTTCAAACAGAGAGTGGACACATGATATTAAATTGTATGAAGATATTTATATTCTATGGGGTGGATTAACTGCTTGGGACGAAATTGAGGCTGCTTCTGTGTATTGCTGACTAAAATAAATACCAATTCAATGCTTCTCATGTCTTGCCAAGCGTATAATCGAGAAGCCCTGGTAAAGGGGTTATTGTGCCGCTAAAATAGTTTATGTTACAACACTTGGATGAAACAATAAAAATTTTAGGGGCTTCCATTCGATTAGTAATTATAGTAAAACAAACCGGTGTCAATAACACGAAAATTCTACATACAAGAACTATGCAATCTAGATGCGACTGAGTGATAGTTATTTATGACATCGAGGACAGAGTGCCTAGATTCATATACAACGTTTTATGCAACAGAGGCATCAACAGTTCGCAGTAGAAAACATAAGAAAGACCCGTACGAATAGTGCACGGCACATAGTTAGGTGTCTATATACAGGCATACATCTAAAAACTGCTCTGCAATGTTATCCTTGAGTCATTTCACTTGTTTAAATTGCTTACAGCAATTTCAAAGGTCCCGTCCGGCGTCTCATTTAAAAATTGAACTCTACAAAAAATTCATCAAAATCAATTGAAATTTACTTGAAATATAGCCAAAATGGACTAAGATCCAAAATGGCGGCTGGCGGCCATTTTCTTAGGTCACCCGGAACAATATTACCTTTCAAACAAAAATAAATTATGGAAATCGGATGGAAATTACTCGACATATTGGCGAAAAACTTTACCTTCGCTGTCCGGCTGAGTAGCTCAACTTAGGCTCACTCTATGGGCTCTAATTTCTAAGCCCGAGATCCGATTTTGTCAAACTTTTTTCTCCTGGATTATTGTAGTCAATACCTTCTACCATACATTGTGCGAGCAATACCACCGTTAATATTTACGAGAAAATTCAACTCGATCTCGAAAATAACTTCGACCATACCTCTGGATCTAGGGATGACCACAGAAAGTTTGCCCTCACTCCAGGGTTCGAATTCGACGTGTTACAAACGTAAAAGTGAAAACATAAGACTCTGGTATCTCGTATGGGTATAAAAGCTTCCGGAAGCTTCCCAATAGTTCGTTATACCATTAGTAATCACGAAATGAAAATGCAGTTTCATCCTTCTTATATAACACAATATTGCAATTCTAGTAATTTTTAATGAAGATAAAAACTTTGCAAATAAAAACATCAAACATCGCGAGACTCAACAAATTGGTTAATTTAAAAATTCAATTCACAACAAGTGCTTTTTTCAAGTGTAACCATGGGTAATATTAAATTTAAAAAAGAAGGAAAAATGGAGAGGAAAGCTTATTATAACATTAATTACACCCTTAAAACTTATGATATGGAAGAATAAAAAACAAACAAACCTCCCCGAGAACTGCCTTCACAAAACTTCACCAGTGATATCCACTCAGATATAGTGGAAAGTATAACGTTGAAATAAGCCTCACGGATTTCATAAATATGACTTCTAACTTGATGAATCATTGCGAGTTTAAGACAATAAACAATTCTGCAAACAAAGTATGGGAATAATGCTTATTGATGGTGCCGGATACTGAATGTAAATGTGTAAAAACCAGAAACGAGAGACAGAGCAGAAAAAACACACACCACGACTACGTGCAGGTTTGATACAGCACATAAACGAAATGAATATTGTTAGGAAGATTGCTTCCTTGGAAAAAGAATAAACAAAAAAAAATACTTCATTGCGTTTATACCCCTGAGGGTTATGATTTTTTTCCCTCCATTTTTTTCGTGACGCTTTGCTTTTTTTACTTTGTTTTTAAATTCACTTTTGTTCCATAGAAAGTAAATGGTGGTATAAAGAAGAGATAATCTAGTCTTGCTAATATAATTATTGTATCAAAATAATGTTGACACAATCCGAAATAATAGTCTTTAAAAATCTGGTTACCCTCTTAGGTTTGGCTATTCGAACCAAAAAGAAAATAAAAACGAGGGGGAAGACTGTGCAACCGGAACTTTGGTCTGGACATTACGAAATATGACTTTCTCTTTATCACACGATGTCTCACAATGTAGTGACAAAAGCAACACTATTTTGTAACTTGTTGCATAATTGGCACTGTAAAAGTCCATTCGATACTAAGATAGAAACGTAATATCCCCTCATAATCGCAGCGTTGTAGTAGAACCGTTCGCGTTATTCCCATATTAGAGTGCGTTGAAATGTGTCGTTCATTTCTTCATTCATCGACATCGACTCATCCAAAATTCAAATTTTGAACCGGTCTTACGGCTTGAATTCACGCCGTAAGTCCGCTCGAAATTTAAAAAGAAACGCAAGATTCGGATCGCAGACGCAGCGTTGTATGACCTATGTTCGCGATATTCTCATATTAGAGTGCGTTGACATTTACTTTTCAATTCATTTGTTCATTCATCGACATCGATTCATCCAAAATTCAAATTTTGAACCGGTCTTATGGCTAGAATAGTTTTTTCTTTAGGAAGGAAATATCGTGACTTCGGCGCTCCCATTATACAGGCAACATTTGCTCTTCGAATGGCTAAACTGATTCGTTGCATTGTTTCGAATATTATTTCGGTTTGCGTTCTCCTGTGGCCGTATGAAGCCCATTACCTTATTGATCGACAAATTTTACAGCTTCCTCACACCAAGGCCTCAACGTCTCGCAATTACAAGCAAGAGGCAGAAAGATTTAATTGTCTTTCACAATAATTTTATAATTGTTTCAGCACACGCTGCAGGCCTTGCTAAGCCATCAGTTCTCGATGGTGATGAATGTATATGAAGGAGCAAATGTATTTCTTATTGTTGCATCCCATACGGACATCTTGCCATTGGTCTCTCTCTCTCTCTCTGGGTTCTAATTTAGTTGGGAGGTTAACTGACTGGAGGGCTCTGCATATAATGTTGTTGACTTCGCTATAAAAG
The DNA here is from genome assembly GCA_026413405.1 of Phytosciara flavipes. NCBI lineage: Eukaryota > Metazoa > Arthropoda > Insecta > Diptera > Sciaridae > Phytosciara > Phytosciara flavipes. Next base: position 6,409 of record JANTFA010134680.1, read on the forward strand.
GTATGGTGTCCAGCACTCTTTTTACAAGTTAATCAATGTAGAGAAAATGTTGTTTCTAACTTAAGGTGAGAGACTCGTGAATCGGTGTGGGCTTTGTTTCTGGACGTGAGTTTATCAATCGAACGAAGTGCATGCAACTTTTCGCACTATTATGCGCAGTTCGGTGATGTGCCTTTTGCACTAAATGTGACAATGTAACTGGTACCAATGAAAATTAGAGTCAGTTAAGATTAAATTCTGGGCAAATCTGAATTCCGATTTCATGTCATGAAAAACCGACCTTATGATAAGATTACGGACTGGTTCGTTGTGTCGAAGACAAAGTCCACCAGAGATATAATACCAAGATGACGTTGCGTTGCACGTGCAACGAACGCCATCTAGGTATCAGTTCTCTGAAGTTCACATATAATGTTTGCGTCGCCCTAGTGCCTAGTGCTCGCATTTTGCCTACATCACAGCGTCAAAGCATAGCCTCCTAAGACTATGGATGAAAGAACTTTTTTTTGGGTAAAATTCAACAAGTTCTTTCAAATCCTCTTTCAAGTGCGTGATTAATTTAACGAAGCAAATAGCGATTAATGTACGATCACTTTAATGCCACATTAAGCACGAAAACTCTGAAAAATGCCATAAGCTCTACAATTCAATTTACAACGCCAATCATGTATAACACTTCATTAATATGAGATTAAATCAACCCTTAAAATTAACTTATTATATTTCGCTAAGCACGTAATAAATTTATCCTTCCTATTTGACTTTTCCTCATATTGTGGAGCCCACCTCAACAATTTTCATTTGAAATTCAACTCACACCCGCAACAGGGTCGTCGTCGTCGTCGCATCAAACTCTCTATTTAATAAACTCCTTTTCATATTATACACAATATGTATAAGAACACACACACAAATCTAGATGACTTTATGTGTTTTAACACAATCTACCCTCAACACACACAACACTTTGCACTTTCGCTTTAAAATATATTTTGTACCGTAAATGATATTTTTAGGTTAGTGTGAGCATGCATATTATAAAGTTGAATTCACACTCGTCCGTTTTGGTCTCCATGTTGCCTCCGTCCGTCCGTTTAAGTCTCTCATGTCATCTTCCAACCAAAGAATAGAGGTTTGATCGAATATATGAGGCAAAACGGAGACCAAAACGGACGAGTGTGGATTCAACTTAAATGTCTTCCAAACATTTGGAAAACAAAATCCATAGAGAAAGTGTTTTTGAATATAATTTCCGGCACGCTTCCTGCAAGCTTTCGGTTTAAATTTTGATTTATTTTTACTTTCGCATTTACTTTCTCGTGCTTTCTAAATAATTAAGCGCACACTCTCCGATTTGGCGAAATGAGAGAGTGCAAACAAGCTTTTTGGTTTCAACAGATTAAAAGCTGTGTTGATAGACGTTAGAAATTTGAGTGCTTCCCAATATCACGATTCCTGTCTGTGGTCTTGCCACACAGTGGAGTCTTAGCCTGAATACCATCGATTTAAATTTTGTTAAAGTTCAATCATGGTTACTCCAATTATCGAGATGTCGAACTTTCGTTACCTCAGACAAGTTTTATTTTCGAATAAATCCACAACAAAAAATGATCAGTGCACTTTCAAGCAGCGAAGCTGTGAGTCTGGTAAGTCAAATAGAGGGCCAGAATAATATCGAGTTGGCAATTTTAAAAAATTTTTTGCAACATTTGTATGAAAAAGAATAGTCAATATCGGCCAACATTGATTATTTTAGCCCTCTATTTGACTCACCAGAATCACAGCTTCGCTGCTAGGTAGTGCATCGATATGGTACTTGTCATATCATATTTATGCTTATTGCACCAAGGTTGTTTACAACAGGTTAAGACACCTCTGAGATGATCACGAAGGCAGTGGCACCCAACTCAACAAAAAAAAATTATTTTCTTTAAGTTGACTTTTCATACAATCTGTAATGAGTGCGTTCTCAATTTTGTGTGCAACCTACCTTCGTGGGTGTCTTAACCTGTTGTAAACAACGTTGTATTGCACACCTATAGAATGCTTACAGCAGGAGCGAAATAAAATTTAAAAGAATCATCAAACCAAATGACATTTTTTTTGGCCAATACATTTTTTAAATCGACTTTTAACCGTGAAGCCATGTTGGAGCATTTTTGACCGAACGACGGAGATCTTCTTGTCTGCTACACTTTTCTTCGTTTGGCCAAAAGTGCCCCATCATGGCTTCACGGCTAAAAGTCGATTTTAAAATTGTGCTGACCAAAAATTGTCACTTGGTTTTACGATTATTAACCGAAAATAAATTTTTTATAAAATATCAGAATAAGTAACGCCATCAGTCGTTACGTGGTGAGATAGTATCTTGAAGACGAAAAATCTACTTCTCACGATGACGTTAGTTTTCTATAATTTTCTGCTTTTAAACGTACTACCATCCAACAGATGGCACTCAAACACAACACTCCAAAAAATATGATGTGTGATTCAGCGAAAGGTCGAACCTTCGAACAGCAAACTATAAATTTTGTTATCCAATAGATGGCAGCCCCTTACATTTGAAACTACTTTTGATTTACTGAAGTCTGAATGTTTACCAATAATTACAAAATTCCACGAAATTTTTCGAATTCATTGTGTACGAACTTTTGACTGAATTTTGTTGATATTGGTCTAAAGGTTTACTCAAACGACTAAAATTTCGTATTTCGTTGTTGCGGGATCATGCTAACATGACTTGTTTGGAACAGATTATTTTGAAGAACTATTCAGAGCACTGTAGTAGCCAAATTTTGTCAACACACTGATTATGCAGATCTTTTAGGTGTCGAAAAACATGATTAGAACCAGACATAAGTATGGGTGAGGTTCGGAATGCACATAAAACGGATGGTCCACTCACCAACACGCAATATAACTAGCTTTTAAGGCTGAAAGAAGACTGGTTGTATTGCGTTGCTTTCTATTGAATGATTCTTTAGGGGCCGTCCATAAAGGTCGTCGGCGCTTTCTATGAAATTTTTGACCCTCTCTCCCCCTTCTGTCCGCACTTTTTCAATATCTACAACATGGCCTGTCACACTTTGCCAAGCCTCCGCCCCTCCCCCGTCTCTTGCGGATGTACTTTATGGACGACTCATAATCGAATGAACGTTTTGTTCAATTTCTTATCAGAAGCACAGAAAATTAAACGTCTAGCACTGAAATTCGGTTTTTTATTCAAGAAGTTATTTATTGAGTCAAATAGCGGACAAAATAATTTTTTAAGTTTCGCCGCATTGGAGTCACCATTTACAGTCTCAGTCGATTGACTTAACCACCGAAACCGTACAATGTACGTCCTTGTCGTTTCAATGCATATACTACATCCATTGCAGTAACAGTTTTACGTTTAGCATGTTCGGTATAAGTTACAGCATCACGTATAACATTTTCAAGGAACACCTAACGAAGTGAATAAAAACTTGGGTTCCTTTATCGGTAAATTATGTGAGTCTTAACATTATCAAACCTTGAGGACGCCGCGAGTTTCTTCGTAAATCAAACCAGAAATACGTTTCACACCACCTCTACGAGCTAGACGACGAATAGCTGGTTTCGTGATGCCTTGGATGTTATCACGCAAAACTTTACGATGACGCTTAGCTCCACCTTTTCCCAAGCCCTTTCCTCCTTTTCCACGACCGGTCATTGTGAAATAATTGTTTGGTTGAGTTTAATCCTTTTTCTGCAGACAAGTTTTTCGATCGTCAATATGCGTTCAATCTGATGTCAGTGACTAGATGTCAAGAGTGTCAAAATAAAAAATCAATAAAATTAAAAACTCGAAAGAAAACGTCAATGTCAAGTCATTTTCCACAGCTTGGGAAATATGCGAACACTCCCAATCAAAAAAGATGGAAAGTCCAAACAAGTTCTAGGCGCGAAAATATTTCAGTATTTGAATGAACATTTTGCTAAATTGGCTAGTTCTGTTTGAAATGAGAAATCATAATCGGGAATGAAAGAACCAGTCTTGTCGGTGCTGCTAGAGCTCCCACTTTAGTTTAACTAATTTCGTTAACTTAAGGGCTGCTAGGGCTCTACCTAGCTGTCATTTTAGTTGAAATTATTTCTTTAACTAAAACGTGTGGCTTTTATTTTAATTAGTTTTGTTTGGTCGGTTTTGCTTTGTTTTTTACTCATGATTTTAAAGATGTTGCACGACATGAAACGCAAACAAATTTCTCATGAATTGCGTTGGGTGGAAATAGTCCGACATTGAAAATGAAATAGCAATCAATCAATCAATCAAAACTATTTATTTCAATTTCTAGACGAATATAGAATTTTTTTCGGTGGGGAACTTGTGTTCCAATTCAATTGCCCGCTAATCAGAGAACAGGGCTTATCTCTCAATTAATACTACGACTCTTAACAGCAAAAAAAACCCTGTCATCGTAACACTTGAAAATTTTCAACACGTCCAAATTTCTATTTTATTTTTCATATTTCTATCACTAGCAAATCGTTTAGCTGACTACTAGCAGTATGTTGCGAAATTTTCTGGTTTTTCTTGTGGTTTGTGGTGCTGCAATTGGTCACGTTCGACTTCGTCATCCAGCTGGCCGTAGCAGCATTTGGCGAGATCCACAATTTTCTCACTTGAATCCATTGGTCAATGAGAGGGATGACTCATACTACTGCGGTGGAGTAAGATACTTACAACCCGATCCGGTAGACAACTGTGGCGTATGTGGTGACATCGCCTCGGAGGAAATTCCCCGAACAAATGAAAATGGTGGAACTTATGGCAGAGGAATCATAACAGGAGTATACAGAGCTGGTCAGGTAAATTTGCCAAAGAAAATCGTTTGAAAGAAAGGCATATAATACTAAACACCACAACATCAAAAATAGGAAATCCCAATCGAAACTGAGTTTACCATACCACATTGGGGGTACTTTGAAATGCAATTATGCGATAATGCGTCAAGAGAAACGGAGGAATGTTTCCGAAAATTGCGATTCGGCAATGGCGATACGCATACACACATTTTGTTCGGAACACCGCAGTGGATTAACACCACTATCGTCCTTCCGGAAGATGTAACATGCAAACAGTGTGTTTTGAGATTGCATTACCGAGGTGGCTATCAGGGAGACTGTGCCGACGGAACTCAAGGGTGTGTTGATTATTAACTTCTTTTTTTTGGTGAAAATGATTAGCCAAAATAATTGTTTCTGTGATTACAGACCGGGATGTGGACTTCAGCAGACATTCAGAGCCTGTGCTGACATCACCATAACCCCGCGTTAAAGAAATTGTAAAAAAAAATATTCAAAATAAATATTTGCAAATTAACGAAGATACAGGGACGGAATTTGGAAAACCGACACATTTTCGGTTTCTTTGTTTTTTCTTGAGTTTTTGATTTCTTCAGAGAAATAAGGACATGCAAAATTCATGGAAAAACAGTAAACCACAAAACAGAAAACGTGTCAATTTTCAAAATTCCATGCCTGTAATGAAACTCCTTTTGGACTGCAGAACGAAACTATTTATAGTTTCCTCATGTAACACATGATACAAGCCATAATCTTCAGCCCCAGTGCTTCACAAATAATCAAACAAGTTTTTAAAACAATAAAAAAAATTGCAATTTCATGGTATATGTGCTGCTGATAATAACTGGTTGATGCTCCACGTTTATTACACTGACCGTTCATACGAATATATAGATCGGCTATCGTGCGATTTGATCGGAGCGCATTTATTGAATGTCAAAAATATCTTCAGATATCGTATCATGAACATTGAACTTATTTCAAAGAGTAGAATAGTCAAGTAGCCCCCGGTAACAACTGTGTCGAAAATCGTTTCAATTGATTAAGCAAAAACAATCAACACACAAATAGTTCACGACAATTTCAATTTACTATGCGGCTGTGCTGTGGTTTATATAGAAAATGCTTGAATCTTTCTGATTCTTATGAGCGTATACAGTCTTGACTAATTGCAAAGACCAAACAAGAAGTGGACATTTTTATCATAACAAAGAAAGACAAAAAAATTGCGCGAGTATCAGCTCAGTGTATGCTGATATAAGTACCAGTTATATGATACTTCGAATGAAACAGATTCGATCTAATCATTCTATTCGAAGAAGTCATAGAGACAACACTATGAAGTGTCTTATAGTTACGCTCATGTTTGTGTCCATTGGATTGGTCGTTGGCCACTCAGATAATGGCAAAGACTTGACAGTTCCCAAAATAAGTAAGCAATGTCCAACTAGATACCCAATCCAATGTTTAAAATATTTTTCTATTTTCAGACAAAAATAAGTTTGCCCTAGAGTATCTGAACTATTACCGTACAGGAGCGAAATCGTCCTACCTGAAAAATGCCCTGAAACGCATCCAATTTCCGCAGGAAGCGAGAATGAAAGAAGCTGACGATATATCACCTGAAAACCAAGTAATTTTACCAGAAAGTAAATTTTTACGGTCGAAACGAATCACCGTTAGATATTACGCTGCAAAAATATATTAGGGAACATCAGATCGATCGAAGACGGGCCATTTTTCTCTGTCATGTTAAAGCTCATTGTGAATGCACGTAAATGAATCAATTGAACTTCAGAGTTTCCACTCCTCCGAAAATTCCCAAAACTCATGAAATTCCTACTTAAATCTCCAAAAATTCCCAAATCTGAAATCTCATAAAATG
>JANTFA010134691.1:0-13117 GCA_026413405.1 Phytosciara flavipes
AAATTGTTCTACGGTATGCCTCTAAAATACACAGATTTTTTTATAAAAATAATTTTGTTCACAAAAAGCGACCCAAACCGAACCATTTTTGTCAGCCGCCAAAAATGTGCCTGAGGCCATATGTAGCCGCGTTGAATTTAGGTATGTGTGAGGTGGTCTGTAACCAGAATTACATGTTTGTTCACATCTCAGATCATTAGAATATTTGAAAACAGTCTTAAATCGAAGATATAGGGCCGCCAATTCAGAATTTTTACATGAGCGGCTGTACGTTTCGAAGTTCAAATGAATTTATAAAAAATTCATTGCATTTTGGAGGCATACCGTAGAACAATTTCTTGCTTAGAATGACGTTATACGTCGATTAAAAATAACTTGTCAAAACTCCAATCCTTCATTCAAATAGCCTTGGAACAAACCTACGCAATTTATGAAATCAAATATCTATCCCCAAATAAATTCTCCAATTGACCGTAAAACTCATAGTTGACTTCATAAAATGCAAATTTATCGAGTTATTGTTGATTAGAATTTGCTGGCAGCACTGACAGAAGTGGACGTCGTATTTGGACAGAGCGAATTCTTATTTTCTTCAAAAGGTACTGAACTAAACCTCTTAAGGTCATCCTTAAATTGGATTTAAAATTTCTTTAATTCAAAAGCATCGTTTTTGTACCGTATGTAACCCTGATCTGATGATCTGATGTAATACTTAGTCATATGACCAAAAATGTTAACTCGAATTTCATATTTCCAGCACAAATTAACATTCCTCAATGCATTGTCTTCTTCTCTAATACATTTTATTAATTCAATAAACGACTTTTAACTCAAAACCAAAGAAAAAAATATTTATCGTCAACTTCACTCAAGCGTGTACAGTAAAACAGACAAATTTTTTTAATTAAAATTTGTCTTTCCCCGTCTTCATTTACAATTCTACATTTCGTATCATTTTCCAATAATTCGTCAAAAAAATTTTTTTTAAATTTTTTATTGTTCATTCATCATATTCATCACATAAAACCGCATACACATAATATCGACGAATTGATTTCTGCTTTTTATTTATTCATAATGCGTTTTTGTTATTAAAACGAATAAAAAAAAGTGGAAGAAGCAAAAAAACATCCAAATTGGGAATCGTTACCTGGTCAATCGTAATGCTCGTACGATCACATGAAGTCGACATTCTTGGGCGCAAATGGAATATGCTGTCATGTTAGACAGTTTAGATAGTTGGTTGATTTTCGTTCTGCTTAAAGTTCGAAAAGCTAAAACTATAGAATTTCTGCAATGACGCAGATCGTTACTTCCAACGCGTTCCTACACTTGCACTCTGATTATGAAATGTCTACTGAACAGGTGTTATGCCTTCTCGGTCAACTGAAGGTATCAAAGCCTGCAAACTGGTTTCGGTCGAGGAGCAGATGATGGTGGACAATCCCTTTATCAAGTATTTGTGAAATCCCATATAAAAACGGCAATATTTCAAGAAATCATAGAAAATCCCATACGAAAAAGGCAGTACTTTGTCGTACTTCTTACTTACAGCATGTTGCGAAATGTAGTGTTTTCGACGCATGTTGAGTCCAAATGAGTTCCATTTCAAAAGTATTTGTTTTACAGTTTCTCTGGAGACTAATCAATTGTATACACCGACTACTGACGAAGCTCACAGGCCTAAAAAAACCATAATAAATATGAAATAAAATTAGTAAAATATTCAATTGAATGTTGTAGTCATCAATATCCGGTTGATTTTCGGTTTTAAATATAAATTTGGAAAAAAATTTAGTTTTGATCTACTTGAGCAATGCGAATCCAAATTCCATGATAACCTAGGCCACATTGTAGTATGGTGAATGATCTAAGATGGCTTAGAGGATTTTTATTGACCTACAACGAAAGTTGCATACCCCTCAACTCACTCAATTTCTTATGATTTCAAATACTAGATAAAACCAACTCCTTTGAAGGGAGCAGATTGAAATTGCCAGTTGATAAAATTTCCTGACAACTAACTTAATTCATCAGATAATTATGGGAGACATTATTGTATCGCCAAAAATTCTACTTCTTTTGGTCGAAGCACTTACTTTTAGCAGGATAACAGATACTCTACTGGTTAACCTTCAATACAAATACATTTCGGTTATGTAAATCCCAAAGAGTTTATTTTTGTCATTTTATATCGTCATCTGAAGAAAGTCTGACGCAGTTCATTTCAATTACCCCAACTATTTCTCATACATCACCGACTTCGTCATCCACCTGAATATGTAAATTTTCTGTCTACAAAATTATCCGCAATTATCATAAAACGTGTGAAAAGTAAACAGTCCCAGGCTGTTACTTTCACTTGCTTAGTGAGCTGATTTTACGGAGTAATCTTTTTCAGCCGATTGAATATACATGAAATTACACTCCTTATTTATTAGCACAGTAGGGGTGAAGCATTCAAATTCGTTGGTAGTGCGTAGAATTCACATTATCTTCTCTGGTTTCCAACGAATGCAGCAAAGGAGATGACTTTTATTGAATGTGCCTTTTCATCCTTTGCTGAGATTTTGAAAGCTTTAAGCTTTCGTTTCAATTGTGACAATAACTGAAATCTTTCCACATGCAGGCGGACTATGCTTACGTGACTCACAGAAATTACGAACCTAGATGTACCCACACCTCTAGAGTAGAGCTTCCCAGGGAAGCACACAGAGTCACCCCTAACAGACGTATTATATGAGGGAAGCTTTTCTCCACACCTTTTCTATAATTCCAACGTTTTAATTATTTTATTACGGTATCATTCTTATGTGATTAGTGGTAATTTAGCCCATCGAGCGATAGGTACACATTCGAAATAAAAAAAATCCGAAAATTTGGAAAGAAATTAGTAAAAGAAGCAATGAGATGGGTGGTAAGAAGTGAATATTTTTCACCTATTGTCGGAAAATCTCAACCTTTTCTCTTTTTTTTCCTGACACGTTTTCATTGCTGTCTTCATCCACGTATAGTTCTAACAGAAGTAAATCTTTTCCTTCAATTTCTAAACTCTTCGATATTCAATTTGAAATAATGTCTTGCAGCTCTACGCAGCATCGGCCGTGGCTCTGTTGTTCTTCGCTATGCCGTTGTTTGATGCATTAAACGGAAAATTTGAAGTTTTTCAAACTGAGGTTTTGATTCACTACAACGCAAAATCACACAATTCAAATTAATTAAGAAATTGCTCTCCCAGTCAGAAACCAAAAGCGGTTGGCCACCGATCACTGGTGCTGTTGGAACAGTTTTCGTGACAATTGTCGCTCCGACGATTGGCCGTAAAAAGACGTTCGTAATAACTGCGATGGCATTTGTGTTTGGCTGGATTTTGATAACTTATACGAAAAGCTGTGAAGTGACCGACTACTTTCAAGTGATTGTTGCGGGTAAGATATAAGTTTCAGAATGGCACCAGACAAACAATCGAATTAGTTCAGACTCGCTTGATGTGTAAAATAACCGAAAGCCAGTAACGTTCTGTGCAGTACAGTCTGCAGTTAGTTAAAACAATTTCAACATTAACTTACAGGACATGCGATACTAGCTTTCGCAATCGGTGCAACCTATTCAATTTCATCTGTTTATCTCGTGGAAACAATAAGACCAGAACTGTATGGCATTCTTAGTGTAATTCCGTCAATCTCCTTCAATGGAGGAACTTTATTGTACAACAAAATCCAGGTTTACTTCACTTACACGCACATTGCATTTTTTGCTGCTGCCCTGCACGTGATTTTCTTCGTTCTCACATTATTCTTCAGCGAATCGCCATCATGGCTTGCAGCAAAAAAGTTGAAAATGGCTAGAGCCGAGGAAAAAAAGACACAGCAAAGCGAAATCTACAATCGTTCGAAAAGAGCGTCTGAAGTGGAGAGTGTTTTACTGGTTGTTGATTCACCAGTTACGGAATGGACGTTGGACAACGATGAATTTGTTGAATCTGAGATCAAACAAAATGTTGATGGTAATGGAGCAGCAGATAACATGTGCGGAGGAACGATCGATGGAAAGAGAGAGGGAACTCAAGAATCGGATCTGGTTGAAACATCTAACGAATGGACGCTATTTGGTTGGATAAAAATTCCCAAACTTTCGCTGTCAGACAATTTAAATGCAATGGTGGTAGTGCTTCAGTTAATTTTTCTTGCAAATTATTCGGGCATGTCCACGTAAGTAGACTAATGTACCAACTCGTACTTACCTTAATATTGAAATTAACAAAATTCGATAACACAAAGACAACGGCTGTGAGATCTTAAGGCACAACCGTTTGTGTTGCGTCTAACTTTGAATTTTGAATTTCATTTTCTACAAAGAATCCAACTACACATGGTCAAGTTCTACGAGGCAATCGATGCAACAAAAGACGAACAGTACGTCTTTCAGTTGATAGATAAGATCAAACTTGGCGGCAGTTTGGGGTCCTTGGTGATGATAGTCTTCGTGACGAAAAAGAACCTACTCTATTTCTCATTCTCTACGATGACATTATCGCTCATGGCAATCGGAAGCTATTTCTTTGTCAAGGGTCACAGTGCTGAACAGAGTATCATTACCGATTATCAATGGATTCCTTTCGTATTGTCGACTATTTTCACTGCTGCCTACTCCGTTGGAATTGGATCGATGGTTTGGTAAGATTTTGTCATTCTTCTTTATTAGATCGATGGGATTTAACAAATTACTGCAGGTTGATAATGGCAGAGGTCCTACCAAATGCATTACGTGATATTTTAGCAACAGCTGCAACGGCGTTTCACTGGATTTGCATCTACGGAATTTTCATTTTATTCAAAAATAATCGAGGGAAAAGTGAGAGTAAAGGTTGTGAATTGTTGTTTTTGTAACTAAACACCATCGAAACAGTTCTTTTGTTGTATAGTGTTCCAAACTTCCTTTCCACATCATCTTCATCCCATTTATTTCCTTAACTATCACGAGGTGAAGCCTGTTCGTTCTTTATCAACCAGTTCAGTCTCAGAGAAGAAACTCTTTTCACTCCTAATCTACTTACTGAATTCAGTTCTAATCCAATTTAGCACTTGGAAATCTGTACTAGACCTATCCACAAGGCTAGACTGGTTGAAGTCCTCAAGTCCACATATGCCTAATCTCTAAAATCTGTCTTTTAGATTTACTTTACACTGATGTTCTGTTCTGGATGCACGGTTTCATCTGCATTTATGGAATCATATTCGTTAAGTCTTGTATACCAGACTTGAAGGACTGCTCACTGGAGGATCTCATTGGGGTTTTTACAGCTGACACCTAAATTTTCCGTTCTTTACAATCTTACTTAGATCATTGTAGTGAGTTATTGAAAATTAATCAAAATAAATAAAAGACACAAGTGGAAATGTTTGCATGAGTAACTTTAGTGAATCATAAGAATCATGTTGATGAATGCAGATGTACTTTCTATACACGAGGCTCATAACGGCGTCAAAGCAGACCAGAGAGTTGATATTGCGGCTGGGTTTTCCAAGCAGACAATGGGACGCAATGGAACTTTTCTATTTGTACAATTTGAAAAAAAAAAATCGAAATGATTGACGCGACCATTAATTTGTTTAAGTTTTTCGCAAACCAAAGCCAAAGTCAATTTTCTACTCGAGCAGAGAACATAGAGATAACCCAGGGGAACCCAAGCTTATTACAATATTAGAGTTCAAGATTGTCGTAAAATTAAAAATTTATTCATTTGGATGGATGGTGTGTCTGAATTGTGCGAAATAATTGAAACCAATCAATGAGACTCTTGCAACCGCAATCGACAAACTTGAATGCGTCTAATGAAATTATGAATTTATTACACGAATTCTGTCGTTTTTCTCTCGTTTTGTTGTTATTCCCTTGACTATAGTCAAGGGTCTATACACCATAAAATCACCTAAATGTCCGTAACAAAAATTAACATCAAGTTCACTATGACTTCTTTCAAATGATTTGTATGGCAAAAACGTTTGAAGATTTTAGCGTTACGTAGTTTATGATACCTTGGACAAGTAGTTGAGTTAAAGTGGTTAAGCTTAGAGATTGCCATTATAGGATTGGTGTCCATTTAAAAACAGGTTTTCTGATCGTAATGAGGGAATGCCGATGCTGTCTTTTAATTTACTTTTATTTTTTAGCTTTTTTGAGTCGTTTTATCTAATTGGGGTCTAAGACAATTTCTATAAGCTTAGTAAATCTAAAGATACTCACAAAAGGCATTGTTGCATTCGATAAAGAGTTCCGTGCTCGTACACGGTGATTTTTATAGAAAATTCCTCTCAATAAGTCAGTATATAAAAAAGTGGCCTCAGAAAGTCATGTACGGCTGCTCGTACACGGTGATTTTTAAAGTAAATTATATGTCAGGAATAAGATTATGTGTGCTATAGCAATTTTACACTTTCTTGAAAACGTAAGCAAAATGCATTCAAACAAACTACATTGCAAGATTCAGTCAGTCAAGGGACCCGACCCACCCATAAGGTGGGACCTAGTTGTTTAGAGTTTCATGAAATATAAATGATCTGAATGTTCAACATTTTACCACAAATACAATTCATAAAATTTTATTTATTTATTATTCGAAATTGGTGTGGATTTTCTGATGCAGTCATCCACACGAGAGCGAAACTTTTCTTTTGCTTGCTTTTTTTATTAAATATAAAAACTTATCAGAACATAAAGGAAAATGTAACTCATGTCAATCGATGGCATAGTGGTGGAACATGACACGACAATGGATCATAAGTTTCTAGTTTTGATGTTATTCAATTAAGTTGCCCACAAAAAATCTTGATGATTGAACGAGTGCTGTATAATTTACAACGCAGCCTGTAAACTAATATAGTCCGAACGCCAGGAGTTCACAAATTCTCTGGTGCTCTTAAAATTCAAATAATTTGCACATGTAACGGAGAACATTTTCACCAAATTGGTCAGTGTGAAAATATAAGAAAACTACTTGTGTCGCTCTGAAATCATACTGTTCTATCCCAAAATATACAAGGAAATGATAAAGAGATGGAGCTGACCACCGTAAGTATATAAGCAGTGACGATTTTAATACTTCGAAAGTACAGCTTAAAACCAGAAAGTTCAAGTTCTATCCTCAATTCTACCGGTAGAATACGGGTTGTCCATTTGACTAGAAGATGTCGTTGCAACAAACTGGTTTCATCAGAAGAGTCGCGAAAAAAGAATGGTGGTGTAGAGAGCTAACGCGTTCGATTCACAACCCAACGATGGGGGGTTCGAATCCACCGTCAGACATTATGGGCATAGTAATTTCAACTTAGTTATCGAATTGCTTCGAGCATTGGTTTCTTCAGGAAATTCTCTGATTTTTGGCAGTAAAAAATGGCGGTATATGTGAAGTCGTACAGTTGGATTTTGTTGTTTCAATTATAGGTTTTTAGGCTATTTTGGTTATTTCAAATCATGCAGCTGCAGTTTCTTCGGCAAAGTCTAAAACCCTGTACGGGTGTCTTCGGAGAAAGTGTGTCTATTTGCAAAAATTGTCTACGGGGAAAGTGAATGTAAGGGTAAGTTTACCTAAGGGGGAAGTGTGCCTAAGAGGAAAGTGGGTCTACTTGGAAGAATTGTCTACGGAGAAAGTGTGTCTGGGGGGAAAGTCAGTATCTACGCAGAGAATATTATAAGCTTTTTGACCTGGGGGGATTTTGAGATAGTTGCGCAGTTTTCTTAGTCGAATGTGACGTACTTTTAAATGAGAAAACCCAGTTTTCTAACTATTAGTTAAGTATTAGTAACAAGCCAATCTTTTTGGGATTCGATGGTCCTTCGAGCCCCACAGTGTGCCTATCAAGAGCTACTCGCAAATGTATATAGAGCTTATCAGGCTTATATCGAAGTAAAAGAAGAAAATTTTTGGTGATAGCTACGCTAAGGGGTTCGATTTAAGTTTTCGATTTAAAAAAAAATTACATAACGCCTCATCCCGAAAAGAAGGGCTTGTCATAGTCGAAATCTGATGTGCCCGCTCATACTAAATCGATGCGATGTATCATTCACTGATGACTGTGGTATCGATTAAAGATTGAACATGTCACCAATTTGTTACAGGAGGAGTCATGTTTTCTAATTTGGAACTCATTGTGGCTATAAAATAATTCCATAAAAAATTTGTTCAACAAATGAAAATCTAGATTTTTTTATTTCAGCATTTCATTGCAACTCGCGAGAAGAGCAAAAATTCACAAAAAATCTGGATTTTCTAATGTTAAACAATTTTTGTGTGGAATCCTTTACAAACCACAACTAGTCCTAAATCAGGAAACATGACGATATTCCTACTACATTCCTACTACCAATTTTGATTAACCTGAGACGAAAAGCTCAGGGGCGCTAGTTGCAAGAACTGAAAAAACAGAGCGAATTCCAAATCTATGTCATTGTTGAGTCAAACGTAAAATATATTGTCCATATCGCTCAGGTTAATCAAGATTCGTTTGCAAAAAGTCTAGAAAAACGTGTTGAATTTAAAAATAATTATCGGCAACATTCGGTTATATCTGGATTGAAAAGTTTGTAAAGGTCTCACCAATCGCCACAAGATTAAATTTTTTGTTTTTTTGTGATGATTTTTTCCTCGCGTTATCAGAAATGTACGAATGTTTTTCGTTCATAGCCTCTGCTAAGTCGAAAAAATGTAGAAGTTAGTTACAATACGAAAGCAGAGTTAATACTAAGATTTCGCTGACTGTTCCGGGTTTTTGGCCAATTAAAAGAAATTTATTGCGAAAACCGATTCGAGCCTATTTGTCGTGATAATACTTTGCCAAAGTGCGTTAAAGGTTCGGATAAACTAAAATTCTGCACTATTCGGATGTGTAGAGAAACGAAATCGTAGCCACGTAGAATTAATAAAACTTTTAGTTCATCCGGTTGTGCGGAATTGTGTGTGTGTGTGAATTTTGTTAAAACTTAGAAGCCTCCAAGACTCATAGATACATAGTCAACGATAAAAATGACCTTTTCTGAACAGCTTCACAACTAAATAATCGAATCTCTCCGTTCACTGTCACTTGAAATCATGAAAAAACATTTCAATATTGAAAAGTGAGTCGAAATTTCCAGCTTAGATCAACATGGCTGTTAACGCGCCATTGGTAATACTGGTAGCTTTACTGATTAACGTTACAAATTGCTCTACAGACAGCTCCTTCCGCATAAAATGTGAAGATTCAACAGGGGGTTACACAATAAACATCTACTTCATATACGATACACTTGAAATAACACACGATGGAGGACTGGTCGTTATCAATTTGACAACATTTCCTACGCAGAACATAAGTCAAAAACTACGCGACAATAATCTCACATTACGTAGCATAACTATTCAAAATTGTACACTTCCCGATGGTGACAGCTTCGGTATTTTGTTCAAACATTTAGGCATTGAAAATGAAATTCTTTCATTCACGGGCTTCAATATTTCACCACAAAACTTTTCATTAGACGGTCGTTTTTCGAGTGGCTTCGAAAAATTAGAAACTTTGTCCCTGAGTGAAAATAGCTTCATAAAATTGAATGACAGTGTTTTCGAATCATTAACGGAGCTAATCGGACTACATTTAAATCAAAATAACATTACCGAAGTGAACCAAAATGTGTTTAAAAATTTGATAAAACTTAAGACGTTGCATTTGGACTTTAACGAATTGAAATCACTGAGTGAAGGGATATTTGACAATCAAAACGAATTAACATTTCTGAGTTTACAAGAAAACAGGCTAACAAATTTGACGAAGGAAATGTTTAGAGGCCTGTGCTCTCTACGTGATTTATGGCTTAGAGGAAACGCTGCCAGTGTGATGGACGATTTCTCTCAGTATCTTCCTAGGATCGAATATATTTCATTGGGCAGGGGCGAAATCAAAGTGACGTACGAAATATCTGGGAATCGAAGTCAAAAAATCATCGTGTATTTGGAACAGGTAAACGTAGCCGGAGAGATACGGTTGCCTGGGCTGACGATACTTGATAAAGCATCGAGTGTGTTACTTATAAATTGTGGAATAAGCTCATTGAATGTAAACTCGCTTAAAAAGTTAAACAGTACGATGGAAATAGACTTGTCATCCAACAATATTAACAGCCTAGTGGACGGGCTATTTAACGGGCTCAAAAAATTGTTGTTGCTAAATTTATCATACAATCAACTGACCAAAATCTCAGGGTAAGTCAAAGTCACAAGTCACATCGATATCACCGAAAGTGTAAGGATGAGAGCAGTGGAAGGACGGGGATATTGTAAGGACGGTGAAAAATGAAATAATCAAAGCAACGACATTAATCACATCAATATCACAGACTGTTGACTAACAAAACACCTAAATTTGTTGCTATCTTTGCATGAGAATGTTTGAGCGGAGCGAAGAATGTCAATTTTTGGTGGCCTTAGGGCAACGGGTCATACTAGTGTAATATAAATATCTATTTTCTCTCCTTTAGACTGGTCTTTCAAGAACTGGAAAACCTGAACCTCATCGATTTGTCCGACAATGTTCTTACAACGATCCATCCGAATGCATTTGACAACAACAAGCGACTGGTCACCATACTTTTGCAAAACAATCAACTAGAGTTTAAAGATGAGAAAACACCATTCATGCACGTCTACAGCTTGGAATTTTTGGATTTATCACAGAACAATTTGATAAGGGTGCCCGATTTCGTGGAACTGAAAAAATTGAAGGAAGTGGACCTGGCCAACAATGAAATTTCATCGGTTAATTTTAGTGAAATACGACAGTATTTTGTAAATCTTGATGCAAATTATGAGACACGGCCCACATTCGGAGATAGGAATACCCGTATACATCTAAATGGAAATCCGTTAAAATGTGACTGCAGTATGTTTGATTTTTTGTCGGGTACGGATCACGAGCAATTAGCATCAGTGTTTAGTCATAGATGTAATAAAATGGATTTCTTTTCTTGCAATCCCAAATCCTACCAAAGTGCTCAATGCCTAACTGGGTGTACTTGCAAAAAAATGATAGATGAATACACTCGTCACATGAAAATGTCTTGTAAAGGTAAAAAATTAACAGAACTGCCCAAAGTCCAATATTTAAATGACATATCAATCAAACTGGACATAAGCAATAACAGCCTTGAAGAACTGCCAAAGATAAATCCAAAACTAAATGTTACTTTCATTCAGGCATCGTTTAATCGAATTTCTGTAATTGAAAAGGAAAAATTACCGCCAAGCCTCCGAGGTCTGGATTTGTCTCATAATCAATTTCGAACCATTGCTCCGGAGGTTTTAATTCACTTGAAAAATCTTAAATATTTGGAAATTTTTTTCTTCAAAAATAATCCACTCGAATGTTATTGCTCATCCGAAGACACGGAAAAGTTAATTAAATTTATCGACGAGAAAAGTTCCATGACAGATCTGCAAAACACCAAATGTAATGAACAGTATGATTTGTCCATAAAAGCTCTACAGACTGTCTGCACAAATGAAGAAATTTCGATTCAAAATAATATAATTATGATCAGCCTCGCCAGTGTCACTATCGTGGTAATAATATTTGTTGTCATCCTTTTATTGCTCATCAAACATCACAAGTTTATCAAAATGTGGTTGTACGCTCATGGCTGCTTTCTATGGTGGGTCGACGAAGAGTATGTGGACAGGGAAAAGGTGTACGATGTGTTCATTTCTTATGAACATACCAACCGAATGCTGGCATTTCGCATTATGTACGCGTTAGAGAAATGTAACATCTTCAAGGTCTGCTTACACGAAAGAGATTTTCCTGGCGGCGCAAGAATTGAGGAATCGGTAAGATTCTTTTCAGTTTTTTAACTAAAAATTTTGAAATGGTAAAATTGAATTTTTATTATCAGGTCAACAACGCAGTGCACAATTCTCGACGAACGTTGGTCATACTATCCGAAAATTATCTGAAATCCGTATGGTGCGAACATGAATTTCACTTGGCATGGAACCGATGCGTTGCCGAAAAACGAAAACTTATAATTGCTGTAAAAGATGGGAATCTGGGAAATGTTACAGACAAAACCATTCGGTCGTACATTGAAACCCATACGTATATTGAATCAGGTGCCGAATGGTTTTTTGAAAGGTTGATTTTCCGTTTGCCACACAAGAGGACAATCAAGAATATTTTTCCGATCAGGGAATGGGACATGATTCCATTAGATGTAAACGAATCTAGTTTCTAAGTGTAAAACGCAAAACGCCAACAACTCCGCGTGAATAAAAAATGTGAGGATGAGACGTCTCGTTTCGACGTCTTTTTTATATGGCGGTGAGATGTCTTTTTTTACCTTTGAGAACTTTTAGGTCTCAAAAATTCATCCGAAATTTATCGGAATTCATTTACATACCGAGAAATCTTAGTTCGGTTTTGAACAAAAAGCGACTTTTAATTAAAAAATTTCAGATTTTTCTAGATTTTTTGTGACGTCTTGCATTTTTTGTGTGGTGCTACTACTAAACTTCTCCATTTCGTTCATAGATGGCCACCGCTCTTTAGTTTTCTTATAATCCCCTAGACTGTTTTTGGCTGAAATTGCAATGGAAATATTAATCTTTAGTATGAGACTATTCAGTTAGTCTGATGAAAAAAGTTTCATAAAGACCTAAAATTCTCAAACATTCTCGAAAAGTATGCAAAAGAGACCACTCACACGTCTCAAGTTCATTCTTGTTCCCTTGAAATAAAAAAAACTGATTTTGAGAAGTCTCATTCACTTAAAATACCAAATAGACTGAAAGAGAACCTTTGTGACTACTCATTTTGGGTTCTCAGTGAGAACTTTTTTTCACGCGGGAACTTAGACAGTTCAAAAGAAGATTTCTCTAGAGACACAGACATTGTGGAACCAGCGCAGTCACAACAGGTCTCTCTCATTGTATGGTAAAACAATTTGCGACAATATCCACATAGAAGCAAACGAAACATCAATTTGAAGTTTCAACGGAAGAATTCAAATCAAATTTGATTAAGTTGAAGGTTATGTTTGCTTCTGTGCATGACTGTCCATTGTTCTCGACCTGTCAAAATTAGTTTTTCCG
>JANTFA010134702.1:0-13116 GCA_026413405.1 Phytosciara flavipes
AAGAACACGACTGTTCTAGTTGTGTTGGTTCTGAGTGTCATTCAATGACAAATTAATTCCATTGAAATTTCTCTCAAACTATGTTTGCCTGTTACTTCTCTGTGATCGAAAAATCGAGTAAAGTCAAACGACTTTGTATTTTATGAACTGTAGCAATTTCACAAATTACTCGAATGCATATTTACGGACGCAAAATGGATATTTGAGCACTACAGTACATTATGAAACTCCATAAACTCTTTATTTTCCCGAATGGACTATGAGTGTATTAGAAGTCGCTTTTTAAAATCCGTCATGGAAAATTTATCATTGTCAACTAGCATTAAAGGCATATAAAATGTAGCAGATTGTCTTCACGTTGAACCGTTGAACTGATAATAAAAAATTAGGAGAAGCTAACGTTTTCTAGAACTTATCAAGGTGGTAAAAGGGACACTATACAGGCCCATGACAAGACCATTTTGTCAGAGGGGGCGCGACTAACAAAAAATTGGAGAGGGGCGCCAGTAGAAACAGAAGAATTTTAGAGGTGGTAGAGCCCACTTTGAGCACAAACTGGTTACGGGCCTGACACTATAGGATGATAATAGAGGTATGCAGCTTAACAGTTGCCTTCTCGTAGAAATAACTCCGTAAATTAGCTCCCATTGGGTCCTATCAAATTGAATTCTCTTATTTATATCAAATGAAAAATAATGTGTAAGTACAGCGTGGTATATTACAAGCTAACAACATAGAAATTGCGACCAGCCCTATAGCTGCTGTTTCGCTATATATCTGTGAAGTGCTTTCTGTCTGAAAGGTGTAGAAATGCATCATCCAATCCACCATATAAAAAAAATTTTCTGCTTAAAGCAAAAACCACTATCACATTTTCAATGCAGGTCAAGAACCAAAAGCTAATTGTAAATTGCAAATATTAGCAATGTGACCATACCACCAAAGTGTATACGTAAACGTAACATTTTCATGGGACACCGAAGCACGAGTGATATTTTGAGTAATACCAATCTTTCATGTGAAAAGCGAAAAGTGTGATGAACAAATTCCATTCCATTGATTGTTCATTCATCGAACGGAATTTTGAGATCTAAACTAAAGTTAAGAGCTTTTAGGTATCAAATAAGTAGGTCACTTTTGGCAACACTTCGATTTTAAACTCTGAAGGTAACTCTAAAATTATCAATTATTTTGATTTGCGAAAAAACATTTCACGACAAAACTGTTATTGCATCAAGAAAATATCATGGGTAAGTCCGACTTTAATTGCGTTACCTGTTATCTGGTACAGGCGAAACTATAAAAGCTACAGCTTCGAGATGTTCAACAACTTTTCTCAAGTCGTTGACGTGAACACAATTGTAGAACATCTCAAAGCTGTAGCTGTTATAGTTTCGTTCGCAGCAGCTATCATGTAACGCAACTAACGCTGGACTTGCCCATATACGTACACATACATACAGACTAAATACAATCGATTACAGTCTACAAAAAAGTTGGTCGTTGCAATTATCTTTACTATGCGATAATGTGTTGTCATATTTGGTCTATTTGGAAGTTTAAATAATACTTAAACGATGACAGGTAGCTAAACGGTAGCTTATCAGTAAATGAGTGTAGATTCGGAATATTGATACTATGGTCAATTGGCTTAAAGCATTTTAATCGGAGATTTCATGGAGTGTATTTTAGTAATAAATTGTTGAATGAAAGCCTATACTCATGCTTCGGCAATTGAATTATCGAGTCGAATGAATTCAAGTTCATCACCAATAAAACCAATGATGGAAATGATACTTTTGCGAGGCGAAGCCGAGATCGGCAAGCACACAAGAAGTACCATTTCCATCATTTGGTTCATTGTTAGGTGGAAGTGTTCCCTGGTAAGCTGGTGCAAGCATCACTTTACCTCATGCTTTTGAGCACAATTATATATTCAGTGAACCAGAACAGTTAATTTCCGTGCCCGTCATTTAAGATTTTAACAGCGATAAAGGTATACATTCAGAGATGCACGGAGCGCCACTGCATACGTACATACATCAGCACTATGCAAAGAGGAGCTTTGCAGCATACTAATAGTCTACTGATGAACCTAATCTATAATTTGAAGAATAAGATTTAAACGATTATTCTATAATGCCAAAACGTTAAACGTGCCTGTCTCACATCCACGTATGTCGGTAAAATGTTCGTCGCATTAAATTGTTTTATGGATGTAATTTGAGCACATTATACACTTTTATGGGAATAACCTTAAATAAAACCAAATTTATGTTTTTTCTCTCTGGCTTGAAATGTTAAAGTCATTGTTCTTGGTTAAATGACCAATTTGAAACTATAAATAAGCAAACGCACAAACAATTTACGTAACTCAGTTAACTGCAAAGTGTAGGTACATTATGTACATGCAAAGCTCATTCAAAATTTATATCTGCAGACTGAGGTAATAAAATAATAAATTGCACCTCGTCAGATAAATACGTTAAGGTTCTCTCTATTGCCGTAATCAAATAATCCTTCAGATAAAAAGATTTCTCGGGCTGACTATTAATTTTTTTGGCGCAGAGCCGTAAATCATTAAATTGATGCAATCAATTTTTGAATCAAATGACTTGCGAAACAATTCTAAGAAGAACAGGGAAGGGTAGGATATTAAAATTCAATGATTAGGCTGGTCTCTGTCACACAAAAAGGAATTTTTTTGCGATTAGCATGTCAAAAGCGATGAACTCAATTAGTAGTTTGGGACTAGCATAAAAAACGTCATTACATTGTCTCGTGGACGACCTCAACGTGGCGCCCAAATTCGAAATGCCGATCAATTTTTCGTAGAAAATCGAAATAATTCCGATAAATTTTGAGCAATGGAATGCCTTGTGGTTGAGTTTCACCATGAAAGTATAAGTGGTCTACAATTTATATGAATTAACTGAACTTAGTGGAATATAGAGACAAATTTTCACATTTTTCTTTATTACATTTTACTATTCACTTGGCAACATTGAGAAACGACATCTTATCCAAAATTTCTAATTTGTTCTCCTTCTTCTTTCATTTCCCCATAATGTAGATTTGTTATGGAGAAATGAAAAAAGTAGGAGAAATACGATGCCGTTTCTAAATGTTACTGAGTATAATAAAAACTTTACTTTCGTCGACACCTACACTTGTTTCACGACTTTGACTCTGGCATGTATGTATTGAATACACTCAGTTAACAGTAATATGTTGCACTATTTTGTTTTTGAACAGATTATACACCTTTTTAGACCCAAAAAGTAAGACAGCTAAAATGACATTTTTACCACAGATTTACAAAGCCTAGAGAGTTACTTCGGAAGCGCAAAATTTAAAACAAACTTGAAATTGAAGAGAACATCCTTCTGCAGACGATAGAATTGTGTGTTGTCAAAATATTTTTTTTATTTTAGGTTACGTTAAAATTAAACTATTGATTTCGTTGCAGAGTGAATGTTTGTGACAAGAGACAGAAAATTAGCGACAATCGCAGTGGACGGGATTATGATTTTCGTTTATTTTAAGCTTGTCCATTATGAATTATTCTGTGTTGAGCTCCAGTATTTGTAAGTCTATGCAAGAAATGTCAACGAAACAATGTTCACAACGCCATAGCACAAATTCATAGCACATCAAAAGTGTTGTCAAATAAAGTTGAAAACGAAAATAGTGCCTGGTTTTAAAAATTCTTCATCGGTCTAAAATTTATTCGAAAAGGTTTTTATAAAAACAATCTTCAGTTTTAAGCGCCAATTCAAATGTCACATTTCACCATGTGACATGTCATTATGTTACATTTACCATCTTGACAAATTTGTGGAATTCACTCGGCTAGGTCCAATTTAACTGGGCTAAATCCACTCTACAAAACATTCAACAATCTACAATCAAATCGCCTTTAACAAGCCAATGGCAAAAAGCGCGAGTCAGACTAAACTATAAGACAAACATTTCAAATTCAAATGTCTTATTGATTTCATAAATCGATTTGATATTGGCAAAGCACTTGTTAGCTAGCTTATCCAATATTAGGACAACGAACTTACTCACAGACATTTGAAATAAAACCATGAATAACATTCTAGTAACATTGCCCAGACAGGGGTCCCACCCACCCCATAAAAACTTCAGTAAAAAACTAACAAAGTATGTCAGAATTTACGATAGTCGTAGGAGTTTAATTTGCATCTTGAAAAGTACCTCGAATTCTTTTTTCCAAGTAAAGGATAAAATGACAACGAAGAAACAAAATGCAAAGAAAACTACGACAATAGAGAAAAGCAGACCATGTGGGTCCCCTGCTTAGATGAAAGATAAGAAATGGTCCGAGGAAATTCTCTACGTAAATTTGATCGCTCGAAAGATTACCAAATACGTGACCTGTATTTTCCATACAAAACCAACACTATACGCTCTAACAATTCACTTCCGAATATATCAATACCGAATTTTATTCTTTTGACTGGTGACTCATGTTAGAATGTTAGCAGGGGCGAATGTGTATAAATGTCGGATAAATATAAATTTTCCGAGCAATAGAAATTCCAACAATCACAATATCAGAAACAAACATCTCTGACGGCAAATTGAAAATGGTTTTCGCAACAACAATTCAATCCAACCAAGAAATTAGCTACACACACAACTCAAACCAAATCAGATTGATCAATCAAAATGTTTTAAATGAAATAAGCCGTTTAATCTAAATATCGCTTTAGCTGTAAATTTTCTTTGTTGATTACAAAAAAAAAAACAAGCCACAGCCAACAACAGCAGAATTATTAAATAAATTGATTCGTATTTCAAACGAATGATAACAAACATTTATACCTCGCATTAAAACCTTATTATAAATTTATTTATGACAAAGGTATTGCCAATATTTATAATCCAAGACTCGTGAATACATCATCATCGTATACAAACTCGAGCAGAGTTGTAAATAAAACCACTTCGGAGTGATAACACAAATGCCGCATCATGTACAGACCCCGGTTGCCAAGGGAATGGTGGGTTCTAGACAGGATTTACGTATTTCATGCTTCATGTATGAATGAGCAATTAATCGTAGGTATAGGTATAGGCAGACGTGTAACTACTATTATTCAAAGGAATAACGTTTTGGAAAATTATATAGTTCAGTAATAGAGAGAAGATCGTTGTGCTACACCTACAATTTTGAATGAATTATATTTAATTGTCGAGGTCATTAAAAACATTTCAATAGAAAACAATATTTCATAGAAAAGTCAAGCTGTGAATGGAAAAGTTGATGAAGAAGAAAATACAGCCATTTTAGACAACTTGTTTATTGTGATGTTAGTTTGTTAAATCAACAACATTAGAAGTAGATATTTATGTGAACAAAATCTGGACTCACTACGATTGGACGATAACATGATAATCATTGGCATTGATAATTTCTATAATAAATATTTTTCTTTATTCTTTATTGTCCGACAAACGTCTAGGTGTAATTGGGTCATCAGTGCTTAGAGAAGTTGGAAAGAGAAATTATTTCGAATTATCATTATTTTATACGTCTGCGATTTACCTATAAATAGGAAGTCAATCGCGGAAAAAGTCCCTGAAGGGATCGTTCATAAATGACGTAAAACTATTGCGGGTGAGGAGGAGGTCCAGGAAACGTGACGGTGCTTAAAGATTCGAGTCACTTCTGACCCTTTTAGCGCGACGTGCGGAGGAGGGGTTCGACAGGTCTCTTAATTAGCGTGACGTCATTTATCAACTGCGACACATTGTAGAACACTTAACAATGATTGAATAAATCATATGACAACAAAGAAAAGAGTAAAATTTAAATGACTAGCCACACGTCGTAAAATCGAACAATGAACTTGATTATACAAGTTTTAAATCAGCCAAAAGCCAGATCGAAGATATTCTCTCTTAACATCACAACAAGATCGTTAACCAGCAAATTTTCCTTTTTTCTATTTAAATTCAATTAAACTGCTGGTTGATTGGTCGGGTGATATAAGTTATTGGCTACTACGCCCTAGTTCAGCTGTTTCAAATTTTTAGTTTCAGAGCTCTTCATGAAACAATAACTACAGATTAACAACTACTGAAACTTGACTTTAAACTTGTAGGTCAGTGTGGGATTACTCTCGTATGAAAAAGGCTAGTTATTCCAGATCCATAATTTTCCATCAGAAGATGGCAAGTGTTTGTTGACGCAAATCATTCGAAAACTGGTTCAACAGAGTGATTTACTACTCTGTCTCGTGTAACGGACCGATGGAAGCGACTGAAGATGGTTAGGCAACGCTAACCTCTGACCGCCATTGGATTCGGAGGTCAAAACAAATTTATTCGCTATACGCGAGCCCAGGGAAAAGGTAGAGCTTAGCGCTGTTTTTTATTTTGTTTACTTTATCTCTCTGGTTTCATAGGCATCACTACCTAATGAATTAAGAAAATTGAATGAATTGGATTGGAAGTTGTTTCATTCATGCCTGTACACTTTGCTTACTGCTGACTTGAAGGTTCCATTTTGTGCTGATCTGGCACAGTTCGCCGATGGCACCGGGATTTTGTGTAGCGGAAAGAAGCCTGACAAGATTACGATAGTTCTTCAGAAGTTGTTCAAAGCAATTTCAAAGTTCTACTATAAGTGGAAAATAGAGATCAACGAAATAAGAAAAACTGGAGCCATATTTTTCTCAAAGAGACGTGCTACTAGATTTTTACCGACTCGTAATACCAACTTGAATGGCAACATCGTCTCCTGGCCAGAATTCATCAAATGTGTGGATGTGCTGCTGGACCGTAAGTTAATTTTCGGCTAAAATACGAAGCAAACTCGGGTTAAAGCATTGAAGTGCATCAGGATGGTGTATCCTTTGATCAACAGGAAATTGAAATTCGAGGAGTTCGAGAAACAAGTAGCTGGTCTTCAAGAGCACATTTCGACCGATACTTCTGTATGTGGCACCCGTATGGGGCTGTCATTTGAAAAGCCTGCAAGAGTTACCCAAAATAAGTGTCTAAAGATAGTTTGGAGCAAGCTTTATTATTTTCCCACTTTGAGACTACACGAAGACACTGTGTGACTGTGTGAGCTTAGTCAAAGATGCGATTATGGCTCAGACGGAATAGTTTGTTTTCAGTTGCGCGTTTCAGAAAATCCAATGATCTGCAGCCTGTTTAGTTAAATCTAATGTATTTGGTCTGCTTTTACTGTATTTCATTGCTAACGTGCTAGTCGCTCAATTCATTTACGAATTGTTGGACGAAAGGGTGGAAAGGATCTGTTTCAATGAAACGATTGAACTGTATTGAACGACTCAATTTCTACAGGAGCGGTATTTTGAAAACCGACACATTTTCTGTTTCTACGTTTTGTTTGAGGTTTTGATTTCTCCATATAAATGTGTAAAATTCATGAAAAAACCAAAAAACACAAAACAGAAATGAGTCGAATTTCAAAGTTCCGTGCGAGTAATTCCCAAAAGAACATTAATTTGATTGTGGTATAAGTAAAACTAGTTCTTCAAAGTGGTAGGCGTATTTCGCGACTCTTCTCTACTTTTTTACGTTTTGCACCGACTGTCACGTGTTTTCTTGCATAACTAATACGTTAAACCATTTACAACATTACGAAACTAACGATTCACACTAAGATGTTGGTTTTTTTGGGAATATGGTTTTGATGTTTTCGTAAGATTTCCGTTAATTTAACTTTCACATTTTTAATTAAATTAAATTCATTCGTTTCCATTAATTGTTAATGTCAACTTTAAACAATCTCAAAATGCCCAAAAACAAACAAATTTTGGGTTGTATATCCATGCAGAGGTATAATTATGCATGCACACAAAAAATGAAACGGAATAAAATTCTCCAATTGCCAAAAATTCTACTAAATTCATAAAAAGAATTCGGTACAACATGCCATATTTAATGAACCATTATTTAAGTCATGTGATAGACATTACATTAAATATTTGTATTATTTATTATGACATTAAAAATATTATGCTACACATTAGGCAGGCAGAGTAGAGCAATGACATGGTAGATATAGACTGGCCTTTCCAATACAAAATTATTGAAGTAAACATCAAAAAAAATTTCTATTCTCCATTTCACCGACCTTGGCTAATCAATATGATGGAAGTAAATCACCAAAAATAGTTAGGTAATGATCTAAATCAAATAGTCTTAATGAAAACAACACACACTCCACGGATAATAGTGGCCGAGTCAAAATAACCCAAAACAGAGTGTGGATTTGAGCGATATCTTTCACAATTACCTTGGAAGATTTAACACTTCCTATTTTTATTCGATGAAGTGCATACCTGACCTCACAAAAAAAGCATATAAAAAGTTCTATGAAGCAAATTTTGATTTTTGAATAACTTTAGAGGTACGCAAATAAAATTTAAATTTTTGCCGGTATCGTTATTAAACCCGTTTTTCATGTCTGCCAATTTGAAGTATGAAAAAAAATCCTCGACAATCCGCCATTTTTTTTAATTCATTGTTATTTTGATATGATCCCATGTTGATTTTATGTTAAGGTTGGTGGTATTCGAAAATTGCACCCACTGCCTCTAGTTTGCCACTAATCTGGCTCTAATCTTAAATTCTTAAATAATTTTTAGAAAAAAGTTGGTGGAATTTCAGAGAGTTTTACGAAAGTGATCTTAATTTTGGGACAAATATCTAGGCTTTAAAAAAAAATCTTCCAAGGTAATTGTCACTGAATGACGCTGTCGGTCTTCAGTCACTTCAGTAGAACAATATTTTCATGAACAACTAGATCAAAAACGTCAATATGTTCGCAAATTATTTCTTTTTTGAATTTTGGAGCTCAAAACACCGACTGGCCAGTAAAGCCATCGCGGTAGTCACAACCACAAATGCCACTGTCTATTAGTACCGGCTAAACTACACGTTTTTAGACAAAATGATGTGTGGACGGTTTGTTCACTATCAAAAATGAAGGGCACCTCTCATACATCACTCTTTGATTTGACCACTGTAACCACCTGGAACCACTTGTAATCGAGCAAAATTCCGACTAGGTCTAACTATACAAATTCCGTAGAAAATGTTGTTCGTATCGAGGCTATTCAATCTAAATATCATCATTCTCTTTGAAATTGGCATTGATTCAATTGGTGGTATAGGTATACCATAAGGGGTCGTGCAAGTATGACGTCCACTTACTTTGAAGACTCCACCCCCCTCGCCAAGGGTGGACGTCATTCTTGCATGAACCATGGTACCATAAATGTTCACTGAATTTTTGTGTATGTTTGCTTCACCTTTTCCCTCACAAATGCCAGTCTATCTCTGACACGTCATTGGAGTAAAGTTACTTCATTTCTTTATTAAAAAACAAGCGATGAAAAGACTGTGCTCACACAATGTAGTGCGATAGAGTGTGTTCAATTGTTGCTGATTTTGTATTATACCATTTGTATACAATAGCAGATCACTTTTCATTTGAAAGAAAAAAATTAAAATTAAAATCCGATGTCTATTAAAAGTAATTTAAAATTTTTTTTTTATTATTTGTTGTCATTAATTAATATCGGGCCAATAAACATGTGCGACATATTGTCCTTCTGTTGATGGGATGTTTTGTTGTTTTTTGTTGTTGTTTTGGTTTTAATAAACAAACATAGACATTGAGACAAAAGTAAAGAATTTCATTTCGCTGAACAAGTGTTTGTACTTGTTCAAATACGGATGAAGTATATACAAATTGAACAGCTGACACAGAATTCTTCAAAATCCATGCCAGTGTCTAATTTTGATTTTGTTAATTATATTCCAAAGCAAGTCAACCAGGTTCGTAGCTACATGGGGGCGAAGGTGAGCTGGGCTCACTCTGAAAATGGCGAAAATCCGGTTTTCACCAGTTTTTCTTTAATTTTCCCATACAAAAAATTTTTTACCGCCGCTTAGCTCACCCTGAAAGTTCCGCCTAGCTACGCTACTGAAGTCAACAAAGTTTATTTCTGTTTTGTCGATGTCTATTTGCATACAAATGATCGGTTTAAAAATTGTTAATATTTCCCAGTTTGGTTAAACATTGATTTTATTTCTTGAAAAAACACATTTTTCTCTTTTACATCTGGAGGCCTCATAGCCAGTCACATGGTTTTGTGACGCTGTTGTTTTCATCACGAAAACCGATAGACACTTTTTTTTTAAAGAAAAATCTGAAATCCAATTCGCGGTTTCAGACAATAAATTGTACAATTTAATTGAGGGCAATGCTTCCGCATGATCAAAGAAAAAATATTCCAAGGAAATTCGGCGGTTCGAAATTACGCTCGATCTAGAAAACACATCCCACTCAAAAAACGTGAAAAAGTAATAAAATCTCGCGTAATTAAAAGGTTTGAATGATTCCGATTTTACTATTTTGTTTGCCGTTACATCATCGAACCATATTTTCATTATTAAATTAAGACCGATCCGGTGTTTTCGCTCGATTGTTTGGAGTGCTAATTTTTTCCTTGTTGTCATTATCAGCCAGTATAAGTGGTGAGCAAACAGCAAATGCTGTGATTTGATGTATAGTCAATTAAGTGCATAACAATGTATAGCATCGTTTAGAACTCTTAATGAAGATGAAACCAATTCTTGTTTAAGCGAACAAAACTAAAAATTCTTTACTATTCATCATGCATCAAGAGCTCTCTCCGTTTGTACGTGTTGTTTGAATTGTAAAATTAGACATTTCCGGTTAGAGTTCAATTAACATTTCAACCGAAAAACAAAAGTAACTGAAGAAGAACATAGAAAGGTAAAATTTATGAATGATAATCAACTCGTCAAATTATTATTCAAAGCGCGTTTGATGTGCATTCTGTTTCACTATTTTCCCCGTTTCATTCTTTTCTTGTTATAATCGTGAAAGTATATAATCAACAAAGCTAAACTCAAACAAACATGTTGTATAGGTACACTGGTTAAGCTTTTTCAAATCCCGCAAATAACGAACTAATTCATATGAGGGTCTGGGGGATGGGGTATGGGAAAAACTGAAGGATTTTCTTTCCGTTCATACCTCTACAAAATGATTCGCCTTCAATTAACAATAATCCGAAACAAGTGAAGAGTAAACTGATGTACTGGGTATATATTCCAAAAATTACTGGAACTTAACTTGTCACAGCAGCAAACTAAAATTTTATACTGAAATACTTTTCCATCACGGTCAAGACTTATATAGATTTTTATAGTGCTAATACGTTAAATAAACTGAAGTTCGATTTGCGATTGACTACCACACTAGCTTGACTTAAAGTCGCTGTGTTTCGTTGTAAATATAATTTTTTTTTTCATTATTTATATGTGACTCTCTTATACATTAGTATGCGATTGGTTTGATAAAGAAACACAAAATTGTTTTTTTTTATTTATTTTCATTCAACAATAACGTCTACTACACGCAGAGGACGCAGACAGTAGTATTGTGTTACGATTGCCGAAAAAGAAAATTGATTAATAAAATCGTGTTGTGTTGTAGCGTGTGTGGATTGGATTGTTATGGTTGTAAAGATGTCCCAAACGTGGGTCATTCATTTTTCTTCTGTTTTAAACTGATTCATTGGCTTGTTTGTTTAGAATATTTAGAATATAGTTTGAATGAACTAAACGACATCACTTAAAAATAACATTTTCATTAGCATATTGGCTTAATGGAATTCATCATGAGCGGAACACACATCTATGTATTGTCTGCGGCAATTTCCATTAGAACTTATGATATTAGTTGACACACTGTATCGCCTGCCAATTTATTGTAGTCACTTTTTGTTAATAAGTTTCTCATTATGTGGTGAAGCTACTAGAGGTGTGCGTCGATCGCCGCCAGTTCGCCGAACTTTTTCGACAATTTAGAGTTACGACCTGTGATTAAAATCGAAGTTTTTCATCTTTCAAAAAGGAAACTTGATCAGCCTATTAGGAATTGAACGAAATCAATGAAATTTCATATAATTCCCTAATTGCTCATGCCCCCTTTCTGCATTTGGCTGTTCTCATTTTCTTTGCAGAATCCATTTTACTTCTCTTTTACCAAAAAATTCAGACCTTGGAGCCTACTCGTGCTTCCGCTGTTCACATTTTTAAATCGCTGGATGTTGAGAAGCTTTTCTTGCTGGAATATTACATGATATTTCAGTTTTCAATGTAAAAAAAATTTTAGCTGCGCAGCATTTCTACAGTTCTACAGGTAGCTTCGATACTCATCGTTCATCGTTCATAGGTATCCCTTTTAAACGAAACTAGTCTTGAGTGATATGTACGTACAAGGCGGTGAGTATGCTAGATGCGGCGCTGATGCTCAACCACTCACCATCAGTTCCCGCAGTCTACTCAAAGGTCCGTGTGGTATGGTAATGGTAAATTTCAGAAATCGAGAAAATCGTTAGTGAGCAAACAACTAAATAATAATGTGGAACAAAAACAAATTGCTGGAGGGTGAGAAGCTTCGAAAAAAATCTACCTCTGGTGGTCAAAAAGTGTTGATAGTGGAAATCGCATTTAAAATTCAGACATCCACCGCTTGAAATGATTTTTTATCATCTCATCAGCTAACTTTGGTCAAATATATAACAGGTTCAGAGACGGGAAGAAGGATCAATCTAATGCTTGTCAGTTTTTCGAAAACCAAAGTTATCTGCAGAACTCTCGGAAGTTCTTACACGTAAGATGTGACATTTACGCTCAGCTCGTGAACAATAGCTTTTTTTCCTATTTCAAAATTTTCAAACTGATGCTCATCCATTTCTTTCCTAATCAGTACCGTCAACACCTTTCATATGTCACTTGCTGGTACAGGTCCACAATTATATACACTCATTAAGGCACTTAGGTGGCTTCAGCTCATGGCTTGCTGGTTTTGTTGTTCAAAATATTTGAATATAGTTATGTCCGATATCCAAATTTTTCGACATAGAAAGTCTTTGAGCGTGAAAAACGCGAATAAAGCAGTAATCATGGAATGGGCTATGAAAATCGCGTAAAGTCTGTGTGAGAGCTCAACTTGACGAAATTTATTTCATTTTTGTCAAGTTGAGCTTTCACACAAACCTTACGCGA
>JANTFA010134713.1:0-13116 GCA_026413405.1 Phytosciara flavipes
ATACAAAACCATTTCCCAGTTTCGTATATCATTTTTGCATCAATGATTATCGTACACAGGGCGGAAATTTTGTGTCACAAGTTTCGTTTCAAAAGTTGTGGATTGTGCGATTTTGCTTAGCAAAGTCTTTCCATACAAATTAAGCATACCTACTTTGTGTGTGTGAATAAGTTTCGATTTGTCGAAGAGCATTATTATGAACACCCTGTGCATTGTCGACAACTTAAGTTAATTTGAAAACTTTTCACATAAAGCCGGTCGAAAATGTTTTCATTCCATTTAAATGAAATTTTCACCAAAATATCAAAAATTTATAACAAAAAAAACCCCCGATAGCTGAGCTATTTTCAAGCAGCTTTCCGAATACGGGCATCCATGAAAATACTTCATTTTTGCAAATATTTTTCCCCCCTGTGTAAGTTGAAAGCTTTTAAATTTCCAAAAATTAAACTTTATGTTGATGAAATAGTTGGATGACTTCAAGTCCTATTAGTGGCGGAGCTCAAGTGTGAATATAAGTGCAAAATTGGTACATTACGGATTTATTCGTCGACATGACATTAAAACCGCCACAATGGCTTCGAACGTTATAAAATGTAAGTCACATTGAGGACAACTTTACACTACTTCGTTTACCGTTACACTTTATAAAAGTACGACGACATGAATTCATAAAACTAATTTCAAACAATACTTGATGGAGTGCAGTGAAGTAACTTTTTCGAGAACTCATTCAGTATTATCTAAACGAACAGTAAACTGCTCTCTGTAGCTAATTTTATGCAATGTTCCCGTACGTGCATGATTCATTTATTTTTCATTGGCAGCAGGGATTTTGATGAGACAAACTTTTGCGGTAGTTTCGTTTCACCAGATAATGGTCATGTGAATACGCTGTGAAAAATTGATAAACGAATGCGTCGCAGTGCTGGTGCTATCATTTAACATGGTCTTGCGTTTGAAAATGGGAACAACAATTGTTTCCAATGTTTTCTATTAGTACTCAAACCCGTCTAACCTTAAGTAGAGTGGTTTTTTTGTCGGAAACACCGATGCGATGGCATTAGAATGACATGAGATGCGACGTGTTAAGATGTGTTAATACAATGGCCCCCCATGAGGTGCTTTTGATGGAAGGATACCAAAAAACGCTGCAAATTTTACACAAAAACCACAATCAAGACTATCTCATTTTTCCGAAGGAAACACCTTTTTGAACAATAGCGGAAAACAAATCACCACAATTTCTATGGAAATAGAGCCATTCTTAACTTTATCACCTTATAGACGCACCTTATAGATTGCAAACTCGCCGACTGCGTACTGAGAAGGTGGAATGAAATAGTGAGTTGAAAGGAATGTTGCGAAAGTGGTGCATTACACGAGACAATAGTTTGGTGTTGAAGAGAACTCAAAGTGTGTTTTGGGGCAACGAGTAACGGTAACGGTCTTCTCGGCATGTGTAGAGTTTGTGTGTCCGAGCGAATTTGTGTATCTGAGCGATTTTGTGTATCTAAAGGGCCATTCGCAAATTACGCACGCTTAAAATTAAGAATTTCAGACCCCATTCCCCCATCGCACGTCAAAACGTATGGAGAAAATTTGAAAATGTATGAAACGTACGCTACTCTCAGACTCTCTCCGCCCCCTGTAGTACGTGCGTAATTTGTGAATGGCTCCTAAGCGAGTTTGTGTATTCCGAGGTGAGGAAAATTACATCACTAGTCAAAAAACAGTTAAAGAAGCAACTGGCTTAAAGACATGAATTGATGAATTGCGTGTACATAATTTTTGGATCATTTTTGAAGACTTTCGCATAGGTCAGACAATAAAAACAATTACAGGCCACTGTCAGAAAGGAAAGAATTCCCCAGCGATGACTGTTATTATTTAGCTTACTGAAGTTTTTCCGAATCGAAAATCAATTTTTACCTGACAATCCAGTTATCATTCAAGAACGGCATATTTTTCTCGACATTTTCGTTGAATCTGATACTTCGTTTATTTGTAGTTTTTCGTGCTGTGTTCCATGCGAGATCTACTACTTCATTTGTTGTGACATCAGTTTTCTTTTTATAGTCAATGCTACGTCGAGTTAAGCGCTTGTTTTGGTCATCGCTTTCGATAACAGATGACTTCCTTGTCTCTGATGTCTGAAAGTCACTGTCTACGTAGTTGTGTCGTGCAGGTTTACACATTTATTTGATTACATTGCACTATGACATAAAAATCATAGCGAAGACATTCCTTATAACCGAATGATCAATTTGTTGTTTTTAATAAAATGAAAACTTCTCGCATGTATGCAAACGAAACGTTTAAAAAGAGTTAGACGTTGCTAACAAACACACACACATAAATAATGGCGGGAAAAAATTATAATATCGAGAAGATTGCTTCTTGTCTACATAAAAAGTTAAAATTTTGTAAACAACTTTATGCATAATGAATGAGCTTAAATGCAGAGGATATAGAGAGAATTTTTGCTCTACTTAGAGGAAAACGAGTTTTTATTATTATGTTTGTCGAGTAAAATTTAATTTAATTACAAAAAGTTAGGGAATGTTCTGCATTGAAAAGATTTTATTATGGAAATGTACAGCATGGATGTAAAGTTGTTCTGCGGGTTTGCAATATGATAATTAAGACGGTTAGGAGAAAAAAAAAAGAGTCGGAAAAGGTTTTTGTTACCTTTCGTTCCAGTTAATATGTAGATTACACAATAGTTATTTGCATAAATGGGGGGAAGAACGATAAACGATATGAAGCGGGAAGGCCGTTTTTTTAGCGAATTCTATTCCAGAAATCGCGTCTGGGAACCTCTCATTCGGCAAAAAACCTGCGTTTGGAAAAATACTATTTTATGGTTTCGGCGAATAAACCACGCTAGCATGCTCTTAATGCTTCGGTACCGAAAGTGAGGGAATTTAAAAATTTTCGTAAATGTGCTTTTCTTTGCATAGAATCTTATACCTTGAACGGTTTGTTTTTTTTTTTGGGAAATACCCAGCATAACAAACAAAATGATGAAAACAAGATAAACAAAAACATTAATAATAAGGAAAAATCACAGCACAGATTGTTAGTCGATAACAGTCTCAGTATAAGTAGAAATAACACACACTGTAGCGGTCTAATGAAAGTTAGAGTGTTGTGTTTGTATTGAGGCTATTTAAGTTCTTTAACTTGTCGTCAATGGGAGTTTTAAAAAGTTTATTTCAATCGACGGAAAATATCATTGAAAATTCCAAAATGATAGCCTGATACCTCTGATTTTACATCGTTTAAAAATATTCCATTGATCGAAAATATGACCAAATATTTAGTTACAGCCAACCTCACACATTCTTACTTGTAAGGTAACACGCAATAGACCGCAGACGGCTGATAGAATTATTCGATTTTTTCGACTCGAGCACATATTTTCCTCAGCATATCAAAACATAGATTCTGATGTTCGTATTGTTGGGTCGAATACCATATGCTTCTCAGCATTCCAAAAATAATCCTCGTGTTTTTCCTATACGACTTTGAACATCTGCAATTCAAGATTCCAATATAGCAGAATCTATCCAATCTTCCCCAGTCTCTTCGTTACTAATTTTTAGACATAAGCTTCGTTTTCCGTACACTTCAATTCGACATGATCGGCTTATCTGATAAGCGGCCTGAGCTTGCCGTCCATGTCTTGAAAGAGGTGAGTCAATTCACATTATATCATCAGCAAAATCGATGTCCTCTTGCTCGTCTGTTACGTTTCACTGTATTCCACATGCTTGACGTTTGTTTTCTGCATGACCCAGTTTAAGACTATTTTTATGAACAGGAGAGGTGACAATATGCTTCAACTCCAGAACAATGGTATTTGTCGAATTTTCCCAAGCTCCAACTCTTTATTGAGGAGCAGCCTGGTGTTTCTTACCGACAAAGTGACAATGTTCATAAACACGTATCGGTGAATGCATACAACGATTTCCGTCAATGTATAAAATTGTTTTCATTAAGAAAAGTATGGAAAAGTTAGTAAACAGCTCTCTTGAACATCGTATGCATATAAATACGCACAAACCACTTTCGTCTGCAGGAGAAGTTTATCCGATATCAGATAAAAACATCATCGAAGACTGAAATCCTATGGAAGCCTGTTAAAAATTTCGGTACCGAAAATGTTGAGGTAAAAGGTTTTTCATGCCATTTAAGCTTAAACAAAAAAAGCTTTTGTTCATCAAATTTCGGTCGGACGAACCATGAGTGAGAGAGATAGTACAGTTGTTGTGATGCCGCTTTTTTAATCGGTGAATTTGAAAGTATAAACGTAATGGAGGTTTTATGTCACTGAAACCCATTATCATTTTCCATGACCTTTTTCAATGATATTCCCGCCTAATCTGGATTTGAGGGGCCCAAATAGATTAAGCTCGAATAATTAAGCAGTTTGAATAATTAGCTTTAATTGAATATTCAAAGGCCTAACATCGGATATTTCTCCATTCTTTCTTCCTTTTTTGCGCGTTTTGGAGTGCGTTGCGTTCATCCTTTTCATACTATACTTACTGAAGAGATTTCCGAATATACACAAGCACTGAAGCAATGAGAAATGAGTATTAAAATAGTTAAGGGCTAGGAATGTCGCAGTGGTTCGAGTAAAGCGTACGCTTCATAAATTTTTAAAATTTACTCCATACATTGTAGCGTTCAAGTGAGAAATAATGAATTTTAAACGTGTGCAATTTGTGAATGGCACCCTATTTATAGCATCAAGTGCAAAGTACTTTATTAGGCACCACCTGTGCTTCACATTCGGCAATGCTAAGTTTTCCATCCTTGTTAGTATCCGCCTCAATCATGAAATTATCGTAAGAAAGATTCCCGAATTTTTCTGCATGCAGTACTTTCAACGATTTAAGTCCAATCTCGAATTCTTCTTTTGAAATGAATCCATCGTTGTTATGGTCCATGTTTTTGAAACACTCCTTTATTATTTGGATTGCGTCATGTGCTACACTGAAATATTTCATCAATTGATTCAACTCGTATCGTCCACCGTGTATCTTGTCTACAAATTCAACATATATTTGATGAGCTTCCGTTGGTTGGCAGAAATCAATTAATTCAATAAAAAGTAAGAAATCCTTGGAAGAGATGGATTCCTCGTAAGATGGTGTGGTGCGGAAAATCTTTCTAAATTTCTCAATTTCCTCTTGAGTGAAACCTTCCTTCGGTATATTCGATGATTTGTCCATAGTAATTCAACGGTTGGCGGTTTTTTCAACTTCAATACTCACAGTAAAAATTTTCGAATGCCCATGGAGCGCGAATTTCCTACATTTATATAGTGCCGTGCGCCGTGCGAAATTGCTACTCTATGTAGGATTTTCGCGCCCATACATTTTGAGTAGTGTTATGGGATGTACGATGTTTTTAAAAAAATAAAAATTTTCGAAATGGGTGCGAAATCGGTTTTGGGGGTTTCTAAATAAAGAAACTGAAAATTGAAAATTGGTGCGAACTCGATTTCAATGATACCGGTATCTCTGAACATTTCGTAAAAGGAAAATGTTGAGATACCTCTAAGCTCGACGATAAATGTGCGTATCTCAGTTGAGATACCGGTATCTCTGAACATTTCGTAAAAGGAAAATGTTGAGATAGATCCACGCTCGACGATAAATGTGCGTATCCCAGTTGAAATACCGGTATCTCTAAACATTTCGGTGACGCGTGTGCCAAATTACCCGATACCGGTCCGTGATGGTCTAAAAATCTTCAAAATCGAGTTCGCACCCATTTCTAATTTTCAGTATCTCTAAAAGT
The DNA here is from genome assembly GCA_026413405.1 of Phytosciara flavipes. NCBI lineage: Eukaryota > Metazoa > Arthropoda > Insecta > Diptera > Sciaridae > Phytosciara > Phytosciara flavipes. The sequence goes on from JANTFA010134713.1 coordinate 5,815, forward strand.
CATTGAAATCGAGTTCGCACCCATTTCCAATTTTCAGTAGCTCTAAAAACAATCGGAATCGAGTTCGCACCAATTTCCAAGTTTCAGGTATTTTGATATGGAATGGCCGTAGAAACCAGATTAACTTTTGATTTGTATGGGCGCGAAAGTCCACCCTAGAGTAGGAATTTCGCGCGGCGCGAAATTCCTTGATACCATGTGAATCACTCCCAAATAGTGCTGGCTAACTACCAAATGACTACTAGAAACGTTGACTCCCATAAACTTTTTCATGAAGTACATATGTTCAGTCAGGACAGGCTGTGCGGATGTCCAATTAGTATTATCGTCGCCACTTGTCGCGGGCAGTAAGTTCTGAATTTAAAAGAGTTTTGTAAGAACAAAGTATTGGAATCTTCTGTCCTTAATGGAATTTAGGGAGAATACTGACAAACAATCGCTTATGAAAAAGATAAGTTTATTCAATACTCTCCAAGAGTATTGGTTTATTCCGTCTGTACTCACAGATTGTAAATCGTACAATGTAAATTTTCTTACAACCTACTTGATTGCTTTGATTGCTTTGTCGAATCACTCCAACACAAAATCTCAACGTAAACATCAGTCGATTTCAAAATAAAATTCCGGAATTTCTGACCGGAAATTATATCTGGCATTCCACCAAAAAAGATAAGAAAAGTGTGTGTGAAATAACGAGAAACCAATTTCTTATTGCTAGTCAAAATAGAGGTGTAGCTACTGGCCAGCCGTAGGACATCCTGTCCTGAACATCTTTACTTCATTGAAGAAGATTGTCAACGTTTCTAGTCTCTCTGAAAACAGCTGTATCGTTTGTGAAAATTAACCTAACCGGATGACGTTAACCGGCAATATTCATAAATTATCGAAGTATGTGTGAAATAAAAACCAGTGTTGTTTCCTACCAACGACCAGTGGAGTTCAAATTTTAAAGCATTCGAAAAGTATTCTGTGTTCAGTTGATCGCAATCGTTGAAAAAACCGCCAACCGTTGAATTACTATGGAAAAGTCACCGAATATACCAAAGGAAGGCTTTACTCAAGAGACAATTGAGAAATTTAGAAAGATTTTCCGCACCATACCATCTTACCATGTTTATTTAGGCTAGATACGCCGTTTCGCCAAAGTTAATTTTGTACTCCAATGCGATGCCTTTTGTGCTACCTAAGATGAATGGGACACTGTAACGAGAAAAAATACACTAAATTAAGCGGTGGCCATATCACATGTTTTGGAAGGATATTAAGGCTAGACATTTGAATTACACTTACGGTCCCAGAACTCTGTTTTTAGCCCTGGTTTCCACTCAAAAAGAGGACTCCGTTGAGAGCGCCGTTAAGGATTCCCATTGGTTGAAAAATGAGAGAGACAAATTTCAACCAATAGAAATCCTTAACGGCGCTCTCAACGTGTATAAACGTGGAGTATAAACAAGGGCTTAGAATCTTTTGGTTTTTGAACAGCGACATAGACCAATAGACCACGTGCATCTCCGACCCCCAACCATAGCCACCTTTTGAACAAAAATGCTATGATCTCAATAGCGTAATGGTAAGAGGCTGTTGCTCGATACATTTTCAGCTTTGGTGTCGGTGGTTCGAGGTCAGGCAGGATTTTTATTTACAGTTAATGCTTGCAAAGGAGTGACAAAAAGCATATCTGAAAATCCACTTTTTGTAACTAGTGACGAGAAAGCGAAAGAATTAGTGATAAAATCACCCATCATACATAACCCGAATGGAGCATGCAAAAGGTTCACTTTTCGCAGCGCTGTTGCAGAAATTAAAACAACCTAACCGGATGACGTTAACCGGCAATAATCATAAATTATCGAAGTATGTGTGAAATAAAAACCAGTGTTGTTTCCTACCAACGACCAGTGGAGTTCAAACTTTGAAGCATTCGAAAATTATTCTGTGTTCAGTTTATCGCAATCGTTGAAAAGCCGACAACCGTCGAATTACTATGGAAAGGTTATCGAATACACCAAAGGAAGGCTTTACCCAAGAGACAATTGAGAAATTTAGAAAGATTTTCCGCACCATACCATCTTACGAAGAGACCATCGCTACAAAGGATTTCTTACTTTTTCTTCGATTAATTAATTTCTGTGAACCAACGGAAGATCATCAAATTTATGTTGAATGTATAGAGAAGATACACGGTGGACGATACGAGTTGAATGAATTGGTGAAATATTTCAGTGTAGCACACGACACAGCTCAAGCGATAAAGTTGTGTTTCAAAAACATGGACCATAACAACGATGGATTCATTTCAAAAGAAGAATTCGAGATTGGACTTAAAACGATGATAATATATGATCCAAAACTCAGCGATCTTTCTTACGATAATTTCATGATTGAGGCGGATACTGACAAGGATGGAAAAATTAGTATTGCCGAATGTGAAGCATGGGTAGATAAGAATTTCGTGCAGTAGCTTGGTTTTTCATCATGAATCACGAGCGAGTGAATATTTTTATGATTTTCCATGAAATCAAATAAAATGAGTGGCACTTTGCGGTTTCCGATATTTTTGTTTTATTGTTTATCCCGTAGAGTGTGTGTTGTTTGTATGGAGATTATTTAGTCTACGGCGTATATGTTCCATTGATACGACAACCTGCAATAGCACCACCACTCTAATCAATTTGCTATCCCATTTTCGATGGATCGTAGCACATCTCGTTCATATTTTCGACAATAGATGGCACTGATTGGGCAGAAGATTCCATTGGATTTTGGAACAGAATTGTGTGGTTCTGGGACCATTCGATATGAAACTGTTAATTGTTGTACTGACTCTGTGGAATGAAATTGTAAGAAACAAAATTATTAGTCACTCAACCATCGTCCGCCGACTTAGATAGTATGTGGCCGATTCACTTCCATTTTTAAATATCAAGTTTATCCACAGTTCTTCGTTCGAAATTACCACTTTCGCAATCTCGTCGTTTCCAATTAGACTTCGCGTAGATTCCGCATTAATGGCCATAACCCGAGTTTTCTCTACATTTTTCTTCAATCCGGCTTATCTGATAAGCGTTCTGAGTTTGTCGTCTATGTCTTGAAAAACGGTGAGTACATTCAGATTATGTCATCAGCAAAATCGATGTCCTCTAGAGAGGATATAAGATGCATCTTTGCTTCACTCTGGAACAATGGCATTTGTGAAATTTTTCAAAACCTCCAACTCTTCATCGTATGCATAAAAATACGCACATACCATTTTCGTCTGTAGGAACACTTTATTTGATATCACAATTTAACGAAAATAAAAACAACCTCCAAGACTGAAGTTCTGTGGAAGCCTGTTAAGAATTTCGGTTACCGAAAATGTTGAGGTTTTTCATGCCATTTAAGCTTAAACAAAAAAAGCTTTTGTTTATCAAATTTCGGTCGGTCGGACCATCCATGAGTGTGAGAGATAGTACAGTTGTGATGCCGCTTTTTTAATCGGTGAATTTGAAAGTATAAACGTAATGGAGGTTTTATGTCACTGAAAGCCATTATCATTTTCCACGACCTTTTTCAATGATATTCGCGCTTAATCTGGATTTGAGGAGCCCAAATAGATTAAGCCCGAATAATTAAGCAGTTTGAATAATTAAATTTAATTGAATATTCAAAGGCCTAACATCGGATATTTCTCCATTCTTTCTTCTTTGTTGGATACGTAATGGAAGTGAAGTGCGTTGCGTTCATCTTTTTATACTTACTGAAAAGATTTTCGAACATACACAAGCACCGAAGCAATGAAAATGAATGAAAATGAGTGTCAAACGCGTGCTTTTCGTAAATTTTTACTCCATACATTTTAGCGTTCAAGTGGGAATTTTAAACATGTGCAATTTTTGGATGGCTTTCCATTTATGGAATCAAATGCAACGTGCATTATTAGACACCTTATTTACCTCTGTGTTAGACAGTAGCTGCGTAATTGTGTCACGAGACTCCAGGCCAACTCTCTCCAAACACATAGCGTACCTAATGAAGTACTCTGAATCATTCATACAACAGAAGCGTCTGTTGCCGAAGACACACGAGCAATTTTGCGGTGATGGAGTCGACAACTATGTTGCCGTTGCGTTTTCCCAAGGTTGTATACTGGGAAGCTGAGGAGATTGCGCCATCCGATAAATGGTGTCACACCTGTGGCAGGACCTACTCCTCAGCCTTGCTTTTTCCATTGTTTAGCCTGAGATGAACATAACTGTCGATATCAGGAAAATTTCCCGTGTGTCTTCGGGGTTAAAGGACTCGTGCAATAATGACGTCCACATAAAAATGATAGGAGAGAGTTGAGGAAATGAGGCAGGCAATCCATGTTGTAAAGAGGTAGGGGGATGAAATTCTTGAAAATCATGTGGACGTCATTATTGCACGAGTCAATATGAGTTCCTAAATTCCTGGAAAGCATGCATGCTCTCAATTCGAAAAACAAGGTTGTTCATCAGCATCAACCATTCCAATTTGAATTAGTCTAAGTAGGTGATTGTTAGGGAATTATCATGAACTTTCAACAATAGTTTCGAAACGTTTCTTTTTCTCTTCTCTTAAATTGAATTTATTTTCTAAAATTTCGTCAAAATTCTCAATGGACACCATAAATTCGGGACATAGTAATGAATCTTGTATGAGCAAACATTCAATGCAAAATCTGTACGAGATGCGAGCGAATAATATGCTGTGCGACGGAACAATAACACTTGACGATGATGTTGTGCTGAGTGTTCATCGACCGATATTGTGCGCTTGCAGTGATTACTTCAAGTACGTTTGATTTATTATTTCGAAGTGAAATTGTGAAGCCTAACAAACTTGCTTCCTTTGCCGCAGAGCCTCATTCAATTCAGTAATCAATGGTGTGCGATCAAACATCCGGATTACCGGAGTGAGACATTATGCCATGACGAAAATTATCGACTACGCCTATCTAAGAGAATGTGATTTGACGGAAGGCAATGTTTATGAAATCCTGGTGATTGCCGATTATTTCGCTCTCGATAGTTTGCTGGACCATTGCATTCAATTTTTGATCAGCATATTGAACCCAAAGAACTGTGTCAACATCATGAGATTTGCTTCGTGAGTAACCGATTCAGTTGAACAAACCGAAATGTAGATTGTTCCTTTCCTTCATTTGTTATAGTGCAAGGAATCTCGTCAACAATCTCCTGCCAAAGTCTAGACTTTATCTTCTTCGTAATTTTGAGGAAGTTGCGACGAACAGTGACGAAATTGTTGATATTTCATTGAATGTTCTACAAGAGATACTGCAAGACGACCTGCTGAATATTAAGGATGAATGCATTGCATGGGAATGCGCTGTTCGATGGATAAAATACGATCCGGACGAACGAAAAAAGCATGTCCCACTACTGTTGCAAACGGTTCGGTTAGGTATTTTACAAACTGAGGTAATGAATTTGCTGTTCATTCAAAAATTATTTTAGTGAATCGGAAACGATTTCCAGTACTTTATGGACAAAGTAAAGAAACATGAATACGTGCAGGACAATGACGAGGCTAAACCTATCATTATTAAGGCGCTGACGTTTCTGTATGAATTAGACGAAATTGGCAAAAGAGAAATTGAGGTTGAGAAAATGTTTACTTTAGTCGAACCGAAACGGAAAAGATTTTATTTTGCGTTCTGAATAGATTACCACACCATCTATCGCCATCCCGAGGATACCGCAGGACATAATATTCGTGACTGGAGGATGGCATCAGTCTCATCCGGTATCAAAAGTACGGAAGAAATTCTCAGAGCGAAGTTCTTTTCATCGCTCGTTAAACTTTGGCAACAGTTTTTGAACTGTGCCTCGTGATTCGAACCTAGATTTCATTTCCAGATACAGTCATATGATTGTCGTGCTGATCGTTGGGTCTTTGCGCCAGATGATGATCCGGATGGACCTTTATCCTATCATGGAGCAGCCTCTGTCGGCCACAAAATTTACATTATCGGTGGCTTCGATGGAGAACACTATTTCAATACTTGTCGCGTATATGATACGCTGAACAGAAGTTGGCAAGAGGTGACCCTCTAGGGAGAATTCATTTTGTCTAGCTACCTAAAGGATTTAACAATTTTACAGATATCGCCCATGCATTCAAGACGATGTTACGTGTCTGTCGTTGAACTGAATGGACTCATTTATGCAATGGGCGGTTTCAATGGAGAAATTCGGATGAATTCAGTTGAACGATACGATCCAGCGACTAATCAGTGGTCATTAATTGAGAGCATGAACTACGTAAGATCTGACGCACATGCATGCGTCGTCAACGACAAAATTTACATCATCGGTAGTTAACATCGGCTTGTAGTAGCGCTAAAGATCAGACCCTAACGGTAATCTTCATGGGAATAGGTGGATTCACTGGGCAATTTTGCCTGCAAACAGCAGAAATGTTCGATCCCGATACGAATAAATGGATAAATATAGCTAATATGGAGGTACGACGATCTGGTACGGCATGCATAGGACACAACGGATTTCTGTATGCAATGGGAGGTTTTGATGGACACACTAGGCTGAGCAGTTGCGAACGTTACGATCCAGTGAACAATTTGTGGACAAGACTCCTTGATATGCCGCATCAGAGAAGCAATTTCGCCATCGAAGTACTTGATGGTATGATTTTTGCTATCGGTGGATATAACGGGCTGTACACCTTGCCTCATTGTGAATGTTTGGACGTTGCTGAAAATCAATGGTATATGAGTGTGCCTATCAATTTGGATTGTTTAATTCTTAATCCTTTGTACAACAGGTACCAGGCTACGGAACTGAAAATGACGCTTTCCGGATTGAAAGCGGTTGTGGTCAAAGAATTGCCCAATGTAAGCGATTTCATTTATAAAGACCGAGTAAATTTGATCGAAGAAAGGCGAAGACGGATGATTATCACTGAGTTCCGACAGTCGGTTGAAAGTCGCGCAGAAATTTAAAAGACAATGTGCTCTCCTGCTGTCATTAAATTTTTTATCAATTGACTTGAAGCAGTCGTAAATCTTCGGTGTCTTCGTTTTATTAATTCATCTCAAAGAAAGACATGGAATCTGTTCCTTCGTTTGATTTGACTATTTACTATACCGATCCGATCGAAACAAAATCTTTTACTTCACTAAGTTTAACAAATTTGTCGCTATATAAAATGATATCAGCCATGCAGTACCGTCAAATACCAATCAAATACCAATTCTGCGCTCGACTTCTGCAGTTTGGTTTTCTAGACCCAATTTCAGTTTATTGACGAGATACACATAAC
>JANTFA010134735.1:0-13115 GCA_026413405.1 Phytosciara flavipes
ATCATTGACTCGGAATGATTTTCATCTTCATACAAAATCACAAAATCATGGTACAGCGTTTTTCAAAGTAGTTTCCCGCTCGGCATTTACATATTGTGCTTTACGTGCTTCTATAAATGAAAAAACCTCAAAAAATGCATTTACCAAGTAGAAGCACGTACAACATTTTACACCCTAGGGACATAAATTGCACGTTAGTTCACTCTACAAATTTTTGTTTTGTTTTTTGGTTGCTTTGTTGTGTAAAATATCTACCGTTTCGACGGGATAATTTGGTTATCCACTCAAGGGATTATATCCCCTCCTTCGGCTCTGAACACTCAGACGCGTACCTTGATACCTTGAACCTTTGCATCAATGAAGCAGTATAGTGACGCATTAAATGAAGGAATTATACACGGAGAGAAATCATAGGATAAAGAGGCCATTTGCGAGCCTTCGTAGTGTGCTCGTGGACATGTAATTTGAGGAATGAAAATATTTATGTAAATCAAAAATTCAACAACGCCTATTTTATGGACATGGAAAAGCATAAAATTTAGATTTTATCGATTGCTTTTGAACATAGAGAAGCAAAATTTTGCTTAAAAGGTTTTTGTCTCGTAAAAGGTCGCGAGGTGTGAAAAAATTCTAATACAAAGACGTCATCGGATTACTTCTACCAAAACTCCTGGCATAATTAGTGGAGAATGTTGTTAGAAGAGGTAGACACTACTCAATCTCATGACCTTGAAATAGTCTAAAAATATCATAGATCACTCTTGTACATTTCGGGTACACTGTCAAAATTTACCACTCTAAATCTTTCTACTAATTGGATAGGTGTTTTGCGGTTACACACAAGTTACCTACATTTGGCACGTCAAAGCATGTGAGAAATTTCGAATACTCGATTCAGAATATGAATGAACTATAAAAATTATGTTAAAGCAGTTGGAGACGAGTTTATTGTTCGCGTATTTTCAGCAAAACATGTTTCTCTTTTTATCAACTTCGTTAATTCAATCGAACATTTCCGAACTGAAATTTGAGTGGAAAAAAATCGTGACGTGTGTGGTTTTCACAATTATCACATTCTAAAAATGATATTTGTAGAGATTTGCATTTATTAGAGAGACTCTTGAGAGTAAAATGGTTTTCAATAGAAATCCAGTTTCGTAAGCCGATTCTTAAACGATGCGTCTTTATCCATTTTTATACTTAAATTTTGCATCTTTTTTAATACGCACGCTTTGACAGTGCATTGAACTTCAATTCTGTCTAAATATGATTAGCATTTCCGAACATAACATAGATTTTAGCACATTACTTGCTATAAGGAAGTATGTATATAAGAGACGTGTACGGATGCGAGTATTAGTACGATTCTAACAGAGATACTTTCTAATATCAGTGAGAAATTTTATCGCAGAGAGCAAACGTTAAAATGCCAAGAGACTTAATTTCGCTTGCAGATTCTTTAAGATGAGTACACAGGTCGTGAAAAATCAACATTCCGCAAAATTATTGTAAAATAAGTGAAAATATGGGCGCGAAATTTCAAATATTCTACCAAAGTTCTCGTTTAATCCGGCTTATTTTTTCATTTGAATTTTTGCGCCAAATTTACCGATTTTTTTTCTAGTCATTTTGAAAAGTGTTGATTTTTCAGCCATTTTTCAGACTGTGTACCTGTGTACTAGCCTTATCTCCCTAGACAACGACCTAAGTATGTTGTGTTTCGAAGAACGACACACTGCTTCCGATCAATTATCCGAATCTCTGAATGGTAGATCAGTAAATTTGAACGTGTATCATCTGACGATATGGAATACACTTGTATGTCCACACCATCGATCGATTTTATCACAAGTCTCTTCTAAGCTGGAATCGGTTCAAAGTCCGTTTCCTATTCAATTTGTGTCAAAAATGAGATGTTTCACAGAACTACGTTTCTAAATACAAACAATAAAAAATTGATTTTCTTCGATAAAGCGTTATCTTTGGAATGGCTAATATCAACATAAATTCACCGACTCAAAGTTATTGAGCAACAGCACATTTGTTTGACTAAAAGATCACTTAACGTAAATGTTGCAACATTATGGATGTTATGCAAGCGATAGTCATGGCTTCAGTATATTGTAAGCCATTACAGAAAAATAAAAAGTCCAAGACCATGCTTGCAAAATGCATAATAATGACAACCACCACAAGCACATAATATTTACATGGAAACATAAAAATGACTTGCATCTTACCTTGATCGAAAAAATAATTTCCTAATAATGCACTCGAAACGAGAAAACAAAATGTGTGGCTTCGCTGAAGTTCGCGATGGTTATGAATACAATAAAATGTGCAGTTCTCGATCTCAAAACACAATCCCAAATCCAACTTTTTTCCGTGATCTCACACACGTTATTTTATATGCGCCAACAACGAAAAACTAAAGACTCCGAAGATTGTTTCACAAAGACTAACTGCTTCAACCAAATTTACAATTGTATATAATCGCTTCGGTGAATGATACTGCTGTCTGTTATATATGTATCTTGCTGTTAATGAAATAGGTGGGATAGGTACTCCACCACGAGAGTGTCGAATTGTAACAAATGAGAGTGGTTTTTTTTCACAAAAAGAGATTGGTAAATCCATAGGTCTAGTTAATGATCAGTTCCGAGTATATGGCATACGTTTTTCGACTGTTATATTGCGGACAAAGAGTATTTTAAGTTTTCACATCGTATGAGTTCTTGAAATTGTCAGCTAAAGTTAGCGTGGTATTTTCTAATTGGTTTAGATTTTACTACGAAATTGCCGAAAATAACCAGGATGATGAATTTGATAAGTCATATTAAGTAGTTGCGTGTATGGCTGAGCTTCCCCCGAACAGAACTTCCTAAATAGGTAACTGATGTCACTCGATATTGGTACCTTTCGGGTACACTTTTACAAGCATTCAATTCTATAGGCCTAAAGCCAAATATTTGATGTTTACTTGCTACCCCATCTACGTATAGCCAACCTATAGTATCATTCTTCGTAGGACACACATCTTTAAAGCTGTCGGGGCTTACAGAGGGCTATTTGGTTTAATATGCCGTTTGCAACAATCTGAATACGAGCCTGACGGTGAGGTCATAACTTGAGTAAATCAAATCCGATTTCAATGAATTTCTTTCCACTGAAATGCTGTCGAAATTGTGAGGTCAAGTTTGAAAATGGGCATTTTCAGATGGCTCATGCCTGATACTCACAATACCAATACAGGAAAAAAAGGGCATTGAAATCGGGTCACTGGACCGTGAACTATAGGCCTTACAGTGAGGTTCAGTAGGGCCTTAAGTGTTTTTTGCATATAAATCGAGTAAATATTATCCAATTTCATTGGATTTGGTTTCACTTAAAAGGTATGGCCAATACCAATCCAGAGTCCAATCAAATTGGGTAATTGTGTCACGCAGCAGCGAAGCCCTTGGACTGTGGCCGGAACTCGTTTCTGACTGTTATTTGCGAATGACTCGAGTAAATTTCTTCCGATTTTCATATATTTTGTTTCATATGAAAGCCAAATGAACTTCGAATTGTGCATCGGTGAAACGAAATGGATTTGGAGACTCGGACTAGATTGAGGTCGCTACTTTCAGGTTTTATGAGGCTGTACTTCGTGAGGACTATTTAGAATCGCGATTTACACGACGTGTATGTTTCATACAAGTGACTATCGAAGTTAGAGTCGTTTCTCAGTTTCAATCAGGTCAGTTCTGATGAATACAAGCCAGATCAGATCACTTAATTTTTGAATACCTCAAATTCAGGTCAGATCAGATCAGGTCGAATTCAGATTCAAGTTCGGTTCAGATTCAAGTCGAGCGATACCTGGCCTGTATTATATTTCTGAAGCTATGAAAAAACAATTTTAAATTTCCTACCATATGGCATAAAACAATTTTTGGACCCGTACCCGTTGGGGTCTTACGGCGCGTGCAATAATGACGTCCATACGTAAGAGGTGAAGGGGGTTTCAAAAATGAGGCAAGGCAAATGCATGGGGTGAGTAGTATCAGAAAAACCGGGCATGCTCGAACTTTTCAAACATCTCAAATAAAATTTACAAATAATGTTTTACTATGGTTTCATCACTGCTACATCTAAATAACATTCAGCAGTGGATATCGAGTAGTGAAAATCAAACGCCATAGAATTGTTCACTATCAGTAATTTATAAGTCATATAAGTGCATTGATTCTATTCAGCTGTTTGACCAGCTGGTCCATGTAAACAAACAAACTCTCCTTAACTGTCTTTGTTAACAATGATGCCACTGTTGCCATTTTTGTTTTTTTCTGATCACTGAGTTTGTTTGTTTGTTTACATGGACCAGCTGGTCAAACAGCAGAATGGGCATAAAGTAATTTTTCACTCAAGTTTCAATTCACACCGTAGTAAGTACGCTTTATATTAAAAAAGAAACGCAGTGTTGGCAGTTGAAAAGCCCGATTGGCATAATTTAAAATAAATAAAGCGTGAATTTTATCTGACTCCAAGCGTTTTTGTTTGTTTCCCGTAAAAAAAAGCAAAGATGTTGGTTTTGACGCACAGTTTTTGTATGGTGGTAGCGGTAAATTGACAAGAAAGGCGTTGAAAATTCAAATATTCTTGCGCACTTACGGCGTGAATTCAGTTTTCCAATCGCTTCATCCCAACAAACATTGTAAAATAAAAATGTAGCAGACAACATGATCTATAATTTTCTCATTTAGCCAAAAATGGCTTCACGGTCGATTTTAAAAATATCTTGGCCAAAAAAAAAGTCACTTAGTTTTACGATTCTTTACCAGTTCGAAATGTGAAAACACGTGGCTTAGACTCAAGTTGTGATGTGAATTGAAAATCCATTGATATTATTTTCAGTCAAGGGACCAGACCCACCCAAATGGTGGAGCCCAGTGTTTAACTTAGAATAAAAAAGACTTAACCTGACAATTTATCATCAAAACTCCAATTACCCATTTCAACATTATTTTCTTGAAGAATTCAAACACATTCAAAATGATGCCATTTCTACGCAAGGTCACAAGGACCGTAACAATTGGTTACATGGGGATAGGATAAACGTGACAAGACAATTAAATGAATCTGCTGTTTTTGAATCGATAAAAATCACTTTCAACAAATCCTATTCCGCCGAAGTGAAAATTATTGGCCTTCAGACTTGACTGATTTTGGTTTCGCTAACTTCCCCTCAAAATGTCATTACTATTCATACCTCTATTACTACAATTTTTAAAACCAAATTATTCTTTTTAAAATTGCACCAAAAAGGAAATTCTTTTTTAATTTATTGCCGTTCATTGTTTTTGTGAAACCGCAAATTGTATCTTTATCGCAGTTTTAATGAATTTCATTGATTAAAAAACTGCATAAAATAACACGCATGAAACAAATAAAAGTGTAAATGTGTTTAATTGGAGCGGAAATTCATTCGTTTTTATATGATGTGTGTATCTACCTGTAATATGCTCTGCTCAGCTCATGTTATTTTATAGACATGTGCACTGCAGGTATTTACCAAAAATTTAACCGAAAATTTAATATTATCGACTGTTTCATCGAAATCAGTGACATGTAACAATCAGTACGCACAGTTGCATTTAGATTACATTATCTATCACTGCAGCTCAGATTCGACAATGCAATTGGACCAAGTAGGGAGTCCAACCGGTATTTTCAGAACCGGTAATACTGGAAACCGGCTTTCCCAAATTCGCTACCGGTTTCTTCGGTATTTCTTTTTACTCGATGAACAGCTATTTTTGCATAAATGACTATGTCTCAAATTTATAATTTTGGAACTGAAGCAGTAATTAAATTGGGCGCGCAAGGTTTGTGTGGAAGCTCAACTTTACATGCATGTAATAAATTTCGTCAAATTGAGCTTTCACAAACCTCGCGCTTAATATAATTGAGTCAGTCGTCACATCGAAACCAACAATGGTGATGCGCTGAAACCAGTAAAATCTTTTGAAGAGATGCAAATCTGGTAAAAGCCGACACAATTCCATCCTCTCTTTACGCTGTGCCAGTTGCTAAGACAAAACACAAGCCAGAGTCGAATCACAGAAATCAGAACACATCGCTTGCTAGGTGTTGTCATTGAATTAGGAGGTTTAATGGGTGTTGTTAAATATTGGGTTTCTGTAAGCTTCTCACATCTGACTGCAAAGGACAGCAAAAATGTTTGAAGAGGTTGAACTCTTACCTGTGAATTTTTGTGGAAATCACGCAAATTGTCATTTTATTATTCCCATAACCAAACTCAACGACGTGGTGATTTTTTGATTTTGAAGTGGTGTGTCACTTGCGAATCTACATCACTGTGTGGCCTCTCATACAGTTTAACAGTTTATCGCCTTGGATTGACTGATCCACACCGAGGTAGATAAGCACCCAAAACCGTGACTTATTTACATCCAGAGTCATGTATTTTTCATGCTAAGATCGTCGAAAGTTGACCATAAGAACCGACTTTCAATCGCTGATCTTTGTTTCGTGCCAATGAATTTCGAGACCCTTATGAGTCCCGCCTTAGCACCCTTCCGTTCGTAACACATTCTTGATGGATATTTGAAAGACAATGTAAACCGGGAAGCGGTAGACCTGTTCTCGATGACCTAAGGAAATTTCCCCCAGTCATTTTGAATTTAGTGTTTAGTGAATTTCACGTGATTTTAATGGGTTTTTGTGAGAAATAAATTTTCAAATTAGACTTCGAGCGGGACTTTCGAAATTGATGTAATAATAACGTCACTAAACCGCTAGGGAGCATAGGTGCCACCTATTAGGTGGATCGATTTTTTTTATATAATTCCTCTAATCTCTTTGAGATTCATTAATACCAAATCGTTCTACTGTGCTCAGTGGTAAACTATGCGAGAAACCTAGTGCCATTTTAATGTACTGGGGTGACATGAGAAGGAATAGAATGCCGGAGTCTCAATAGCCGTTTGACACGATGGGTGACTCACTTCTTAGGTTCGTGGAATAAATGGACTAAATAAAGTGAGCCTCCCATCGGCTTAACAGTTCTCAACTCAAACCTCAGAAACGAACGCAAACGCAAACTAGCAACACAATCGAGTTCGTTTACTAAAAGAATTATTTTTCGTAATGTGAAACTAATTGAGTGGTTCGTTCCATGTGATCCACGCGTCATGACCAGAACTCACTACATTAAACTGAATTTGTCCTGATTAAGAAACACAAATGTTTCGGTCCATAGACTTTTGCAAGTCGATGGACGAGGAGTGCATAGATATTTATGTATCTGACTGTCCAAAATGGCAACAGGTCTTGGTCTGCCATTTTCAAATTCCAAGTAGATCTTCTAAAGCCTCCTACACTATTCCTCCAGTTTCACCATCTAAAAATGAGTGGACCAAAATGATTATAAAAACTGGAATTTTCTTTTTGCAGAATCTTTTTCCAGTTTTCTTTTTAAGAGATTGTCTGAGTTGGTAGAATTTTATCACCGCTAAAGTTGTTAAATTGAAATCGTTATTGGCCTAAATCACTGTATCGATTTATTGAGGAGGCCGGACTTTCCGATGACACACCTTTCTAAATAAATTTTAAATTGTGTCATGACGGTAGTTTGCATGAAATCTTAAGCGCTACGACGACGCCACGTATGTACTTTGTTATCATCAAAAAAAAACAAACAAACTTGAACTACATATACTAACAACAATCTACTCGTCGTGTCCTTGATTCCGTATACCCATCTACAATCTACATGAAGTGTCCGTTTTTCCGAAACGATATTTTAAATCAATATCCGACTCAATCCATTCCTATTAGAAAAGTTATATTTTCCACTTTCAATATAATGGCAACATCTGGTCATCATATGCATAAGCCAGACATCGTGGGAAAAATCCTTGTGATTGGGCCACGCGTTCAAACAGTTGTGGAAAGTTTAAATTCAACTATATCGGTTAAAGATACCGATCGGCATCGGCAATTGCCGTCAAGTTCTTGAAGAGAAAGGAACTTCTGTTTTGTTAATTGTCTTTTTGTAATCAACTAAATCAAACATATAGTTTCAGTGTTGTTGGTGTGGTTGAGTTAGTTTTTCTCAAAGGGTTCATGAATGAAATTTGATAAGTGAAAATTACATTCCAACAACCACGGTAAATGGTGTTCTAATTTCAATTTGTGACTTAATCAAATAAATAGCTTTAAGCTCAGTGCACGTTTGATTTACATCAGTGAGTTTAAAATTTGGATCTTTCGGATTCCGACTGATGAAATTATCTTGCATTTTATTCCAATATTTTAATAACCAGTTTGTGGTTGAGTTCAGCCTGTCCGTCCTGTTTACAGTGAAAATCTGTACAGTTTTCTTTCCTTCATGTCTATTACATTACGGCTTCAGAAAGATGAAAATTTTTCTTCTTTAACTTCACAGTTTTGTTTTCGTGAAGAAATAAGGATATACGTCAGAAATTCAAACGAAACTTTCCAAATTAAAATAGCAGCGTAAGCGGAAGAGATATCTTCGGAAATGTGAATGCATATGGGGCTGTCCATAAATTACGTCCACCAAACAGAAATTTTTTGTCCACTACCAGTAACTGTCCGAGATTGTATACTCTCACCCCTCTTTCCCCTTCATAAAATTTTTGTTTTCACGAAAATATGTTGCTAGGTCAGGTCACATGGACAACGAGCAGTTGAGTTTAAAATACTGGTGGTCTCAGAAAGCCGTCGAACATACGGCTGTGAAACGGTCCTATGATTTCGCCTATTTGTATGTTCGACAATTTTCCTGAGAGCATCATATAATATCCTTATATATGGCTCATTCCAGCGTCCCCCATATTACATTTCCAGAATTTTAAGAAAGAAGGAAGAAATTCTACTGAATTTCAGTCGAATTTTGTACAATTCTGAGAGTGTAATATGGGGAACGCTGGAATGAGCAATATATCACGTATAAATGACGTAATTTATGGACAGCCCCTATAAAAATAATTGATTTTTGTTCGGATTTGTTATGTCCCGGAAATATTTTCATTCGAAACGGTTTCTAATGGAGATAAAAGGAAGAAAGATTCCCCTCCATCTAAAAAGATGACAAGAAACTTAAAAGTTACGGCTACCAAACGGATCCCATACATTTCTCAGGCTTCAAACCGACTTGAAAATGATTCACTCACCAGCAACCTAGGGGTATTGCGTCGCACATGACGAATTGGAGTTTTGAGAAGTTATTTTTAACCGACGTAACACTTTCATCTAAGCTAAAAGCTGTTCTCTAAAATCCACTGATTTTTTTAATAAATTCGTCTAAACTTCGGAACGAGGGGCAGATATTTGTAAATTTCGTTGACAAAGGATTGCCTTTTTTGTATGGGATTTTCCAGAAACTTGACAAAGTATTGCGCACAAATATCTGCCACTCACTTCGGAACGTATAGCAGTTTGGGAACCATTCATAAATCCCGTTCTTTCTAGAGATTTTCAGACCCCCTTCCTCTCTCGTACGCACTCTTTCCTTTACATTATAACACGCAAGTCACACTTTCATCGTATCCCTCCTCCCTTCGAAAAGGTCGCGATTTGTGAATGATACCTTAAAAGAAATTTACGGAATGGCGGGCCTTTTGGGACAATCATTTTTAAGCGTCTGACAATCGTAAAACAATTTTTTTTAGAATTAGTGCGTCAAAATTGGTTAGAATTCTGATAGTCCATTACCAACGCGACATTGAAAACGAAATATGGCTTCCTAACCTGCGGTTCGTGGGAATATTATACTTCTCAATCTGTAAAATTTACTAACGACTGCACAGTTCACGAGCCATACCCTGGAAAATGTTGGAAAAGTAGCATGAGTGAAAAGATGATTCATTGATTGATGAAGTCAATACTCTGTCTAGCAAAGGAACTACTTTTATTAAGGTGTTGAGTGAATCAGGTAGCCTTTGGAGTTTACATGTAAAATACCGCACAGTCACTCAAAATGTAGTGCTTGTAAAATATTGTAGAATACAAAGAAATAACGCGTAAATTTGACACAACGAATTGAGGGTCCCTTTGCTAGAGAGAGTATTGATGAAGTCTGAAAATTCTTATCCGGCCTTCTGTCAAAGCTGCGTTATGTAGTTTTCATGCACCGAAACCTCTTCAAAACTTAAAATAGACTTCCCACCGCTCGCAGCAATTTAAATTTGGTTCAACCTATTCTCATTTGATAGTCTACGAAATATTACCTTAAGACTTCAGTTAATTAGGGTACTGTGAGCAACAATTACAAAATACCATCGTATCAGTCGCCAATCAAAGGGACCGTGCATTTATATTACGTCACTCTCAGAATTTGCAACCTCCAGATGACCAAAAGTAGATCGAAAATGAACAAACATAATGTTAAGATGACTAAAATAGCCTGAAAATAGGCATTTCTGGTGCAGCGCTCACACTCCCGAGTGTGACGTAATGTAATATGTATGATATGTGCACGGCTTCACATAGTACGCACTCTAAAAAAGACAGTCCTCCTACTGCACGCAAAAAAATGGGAGAATTAAAAATTTTCGAAGCGCACGCTTCGGTCGGACCTTCATCCCAAGATTATATACTGTGGAGGTCTCGCCATCAGCCATTTTTTGCGTCACACCTTTTTATAAAGGAAAAAACTCACCACAGTCGAGTTTGTATGACGTGGTAAGATTTTTGTATGAAAAGTGGTATTTCGCAAATATAAAGACTAGCTCCATCCCAAGTCAGCGCGCTCTTTGAATGACCCCCTAACACCTAGGACCCCTAATCATATTCTGATTGTCCAAATCTGATTCATTCCCTATACCGATACCTTCATCAGAATTTTAAAACTTGATTTATTGATCCATTGATTTCATCAAAAAACCGAATTGGTCATTATTAACTCAAGATACTTGACTGCAGCAAATAATTAAAATATTTATGGAAAATCGATTTAATTCAAACTCACACAATGAGAACTTGAATAAAATTTTAAAATATTCTTTTGCATGCCCACGAGCGTTAGTATTTACGAATACTTTGGTCTATGATTTTTGCTTCTCGATGAAAGCTAGACTTTCGCATACCTCTGCACACAACACTCCATTCACTAAACTTTTTTTTCTATTTAAATTCCAATTTTTTTTATCAGATGCAAGTACAGCCCCAAAAGACAGCAGGCCTTGTAGCCGATCTACAGCCAAACATCCGGCTAATGAAATTTTTTGGCCATTTTTTCTGGCGATTTTCAACTGGACCAGTTCTATTGAACAAAGTATATTCAGCTGTACACCTGGCATTGCTTTTACTTCAATATTTATGCATTGTGATCAATTTAGTACTAAATACCAGTGAAGTCAATGAACTGACGGTAATTTGAGTTTACTTGAAAATTTTGATAGCAAAATTTAAATTCTAAAAATGTTGCTTTCGTTCAGGCGAATACCATTACCGCTCTACATTTCTTTCACTGCATAGTAAAGTTTTGCTATGTAGGTGTTCATTCGGACGAAGTTTACAAGTAAGTTCACTGTTGCAAATAGAAGGGGGTATGTTGATGTTCGAGGGTGTTTGGTGTTGTTTTGGTGCTGTCAGACTAAAATCCTTAATAACTCGACGAGTTTGCTCTTTTTTGAGTCCTACCCTCGAGTCGAGATATTAAGGATTTTAATCCGATGACAAGACTGCTAAACGTAGCGAGAAAACAACTTTTCATGCCTTGGGACAAATAAATTCAATTTTTCTCGGAATTCGGTCGCTCGGCATGAACAGTTTCGAGCGCATCAGTTGTGGACGGTATACTTTAGGCGTTTTAGCTCACTTCGCTCGATGCTGCGAAAGTAATTCATTACATGGAGAGCCATTTTGTGAAAACAGCAATCTTGCAAGTGAGTTTTTGAGCGATAAGCTTTTCGACAAGTGTGGAATTTGCATATCCGAGCAGCAGGCGAGTTGTGTAACTACACTTGTCGAAAAACAGTCACCGAAGCGAGTTGCTCGAAAACACACAAGTGAGTTTTCTTTTGTCATGAAAAACGTAGCAGCATTCAATGTAGTCTGGTCTACTGCCTGCCACATACGAAAGTTGAATTTCACATAAAAAGTTATGGGAAATGAACAAAGTATGTTCCAGCATGTAATGAATCATTTTCGCAATGGGTATATCGCTATGTAATGTTCAACTTTCGCATGGGACAATCACATGGGTGCGAATAGTTTCACCCCTGCTTCACAGCTTTGAGTAGATTAGTGACAGTAGAGAGGAAGATCGAGCGTTGCCGAAATATTCTTTCAAATATCAATGTGTTCCTTTATTGCATTGGCAAAGATTTAATTTGTGTTCGTCATCCAATTCACTTATCATTGTGTGGCTATGTGTGTACTGTACATATCCCTAACGATAAAATTGTTTTAATCCAAGGACATTCAACATATGGAATCATGCAAGTCATCATCCACTTTTCGCTGAATCTAACGATCGCTATCACAGCATATCGTTACTTAAGCAAAGAAAACTGTTGAAAATGATAATGGGGCTAACTATTTTTGTTGTAATAAGTAAGAATTCACCGAACGTGCATTTTCGAAGCATTTTTTTTAAAACGAATCGTCTATTCAATTAGGTTGGAGTACCATAACATTCTTCGGTGAAAGTGTGAAGGGAGCGTTCGATAAGACAACGAATGAAACGTATTTCGTTGAAGTACCTCGGCTGCCATTTAAATCATGGTATCCATGGAATGCAATGAGTAAGTCATTTCGCTGACTTTAATTTCGTTTAGTTCGTGATTTTAATCACAAAAATCACCTCAATTTACAGGTGGATTCATGTATTACATCAGTTTCGTATTTCAAGTAATAAGAAAGCCTCCAAAAGCTATTTTGTTTCCTACTTTTCAATAAAATTCTGTTTCTACTCAGGTTTACTTTTTGCTTTTCGCAATGTCGAACTGCAATCTTTCCGATGTAATGTTCTGTTCCTGGTTGACATTTGCATGTGAACAGCTCGTCCATTTGAAGGTACACTCAAATATCACTTCAATTGCTAAGCAGAATGCCGTTTCGTTACAAGTCGACTTTACATT
>JANTFA010134746.1:0-13111 GCA_026413405.1 Phytosciara flavipes
TGTATGGGTGACGTCATACATGTCGTTCTTCTGTGTACGGTTCGTTGAGAGCACCAAACACCTCAACTACCCAGATTGATTATGATGCTTGGGTACGCCTAGTAGCGTTACTTTTGAACTATACATTGAAGAAAAATCCTTTGCAGAATTTGTTCCTCACCGGTATTGAACCCGGGTTTTCTTGGTGGAAGGCTAGTACGTTACCACTAAGCCGACCCGTTCCCTCATTACGTTCTTAAGCAGAATAAAGCGTTTTTTATAACGATTGTGCCACGAGAGAATGCACATTTACCGACAGTAAGCTGTAATGTGACTTAAAAATGCATAGAGTTATACTCGAGAGGTGGCGCTATCGATCCGCAAGGAAACCACAAAAATATATGGGAAACCAGACATGTCTGTATAGTGACAGCGCCACCATGCCACCTCTCGAGTGTAATTCTACGCAAAAAGGCAATAGTTTTCGAGATTAAACTTTTCATTATCGATCTCGTATGTGACAATGTGACTTATTCCTTTATCACCCAATAGTGTTTTGGAAAGTACCCACGATTGTTTGGCCAATCGTTCTTATCATCGCATCGGTAGCAATCATCTATGACGTATAGTGTAACTTTCGCTATCTTATCTCATTTTCCGACGACAAAACTCATACATTTATGCGTATGGAGAAAACGTTATCTTATCGTTATTAGATATTTTAATAACAATCCATTCTCGTATTCGCACCACAATCAATTTTATTAGTTCTGATGAAATACGTTGAGTCTATAGGCCATCCGTTTCCTATTTCATTATTCACAGTTTTATTTGGTGCTTAAAAGCTAGAAGACTTTCAAAAGAAATTTGTCTTGGAGTGTGGCAATGTGAAATGTTTTTAAAACTTTTCTTGTTTGCGATTGTTTTACATTTCGTGGGTTAGTTTCGTTTTGGATTTAATTTTTCCGTCGTACGTCTAAATGCTTTTCATTTCAGTTCGAGTGTATAGCGAAGAATCACACGAAGTGCTTTTGAAACGAGACACATTTACAGAATCGGAAAACGATACGAAAACCGATGATGAAGTCGATTTGTCTGCTATTGAAAATTCTGAGATAACAAATTCATTGAATGGGAGTGATATAGCGTCAAGTACAGTTGTAGCATCCGACTTATCAACGTCAGCTTCACTGAACGAAACTGAGAATAATTCATCAGTTGGAGATGATTTGACGCTAGCTACGACTCCGCTAGATATTAGCAGCAATAGTACATATGATCCAACTGAGTCTACAACGGTTGAGAGTGATATTGGAACGACCACACCGTATCTGTCCACAGAAAATACAGTCAAAGAAACCGTTACTGAGAATTTAAATGAAACAACCTCAGATCCAGCTAATGAAACCGTTCCAGTTGACATAACTGAAAGTGTTACAAATGCTACACAGGAAACAGCTAATACAGAGGAGTCGACTGTAAGTACTATCGACATGACTGTTAAAGAAACGGTAAGACAAGAAGAGACAGTTACCGATTCAACCACCACCGAATCGCTGACTACTCCAATCAGCACACAGTGTCCACAAATACCAGACACAGATATCGATCCGAAATATAGGAACGAAACATTCGATTTGTATTTGCAAGAATTTATGAAGAAGAATCCATCAGCCGAAGCATACAAATCTCCCGGATTCCCAGCTCCATATGCCGAGAATTTAAATTGCACTCTGAGGTTTGTTAATGATTTGATTAGAAAATGATTTTGAAATTTACGATTTCCGGTTGATATATTTAGTGTAACCCTGTCTAACTGCACGGGAGTTGATATCGTCGTTCACTATCTTGATCTGAATCCCTTTGTGCCCGACAGTCTCAACATTCGAGGTGGTAAGTTGATTGTTTTATCATCGTGGAATGTATAGCCGACGATGACCCCCAATATTTAATTCAAGGTGAAGAAAATGCGACAGATGAAAGTGGAAAAGAGTTGACTGGACAAAAGTTTGGAATTTCTTTCAAAATAATCCACAGCACCAGCTTTTACGTTTGGTTTCAGTCTGGAGATCATGATACTGGAGAATATAAGGGTTTCCTGTTGACTTATTCGAAATACGGTACAGTAATTTGATTTATTGCAAACGGCGCTATGATTTCCCCTTACTTTCCTCTTCAAATCCGCTTGTTCAATGAAGCGCCCCAATTAGAGGAATCTCCGTAAGCCTCGATACTTCCCCTCATATGTCAATAATGTACCACGAGGTCAGAATAAGAGAAAAACAATTTCAATTACAGGCAGTGATACCTTACCGCCAACCACAACTGAAGCACCAATCACAATACCTCCATCAGAAGTAGAATTCTACGAATTGCAATTGGTTTTACCACACAGTAGCAGGACCAACGTAACATGGGAGAAATTCAAGGACGTGCTAGCCCATTCAGCATCGAAATATGTCACCGAACAAAATTTGAACTACGAATTGGCACAGTATGATTCAGTTCAATTTTGCCTTTATACTTTTGCACAATTTTCATTTTTCTATAGTTCCGACAATGTTACAATCAATGTTCTCAACTGTTCGAACAGTTGGCCTAACAACGAAAATTGTATACGATTACGGTTTGCTATAACTCTGTGGAACTTAGACTACGATCCTGACGATCGGAGTGATTTTGATTACGAATTAAGTACAAACAGCCTATCGAATATGTGGGACTTGTACGGTCGAGATGACTTTTTGGACATTTTACATGTTGAAGTAAGTCCGGATTGGTCACCAAGTCTGTATACTGCGGAGACATTGCCAATCCGATAATCGGCTGACACACCACTTTCCACACAAAAATTTCACCATGTCATACAAACTCATTGTTGTGAGTTTTTTGTATGCGAAAGAGCGAAAGGTGTATCTTAAAAAAATAGCTGATGGGACTACCTCCACAGTATACGGCCTTGTTGGCCACGAGAAACCATACAAAGTTATACCCGAACGTCGACAGCGCCTCTATATTTCTGCATACGCATGAGGAAGCATACGCATGTAGAAACATAGAGGCGCTGTCGACGTAAAAGAGAAATAAGCTAACCCTTGTAACCCGCCTGTAGGAGTACTCCATTCCAGATGGCACATACATTCTACTCCTATGGACTGGAATATCGTTAAGCATTGTCGTCATATTTATCGGAGTTTTGTACAGTATATGGAGGATAGACATCTTCCGAGAATATCGTCGCATGCACACTAGAAGTGACGATCAGCAAGACATTCTCAAGAGCAAATCGGAATTGGATATTTCGATGTATCCCATACCTCATCAGCCATATCCAACCCTTTTTGAAACTGCTGAAATCAATTCGGGCTATTACGGTAATGATTCTAGTCTAAAGATTCGACCTACAAATTTTCACTGTTCTAATTTCTATGCCGATAGATTCGCATGAAATCAATTCAACGTCGTTTCAAGGACATACTTTCAAAGAAAAACCATCGACCAATTATCGTCATTCAACGACTGTTCCCTTTACTCCCAATATAATGGACTTCAACGGTTCGTTCGTTGTGTTCTCTTTTCATTTTGAAATGGTAAATTATTTAAAAAAAATTTCCTCAACAGCAGACACGCAACTTTTCCCAGATGATGAAGACAATTTTGGTCGAGTGCAAACACTGTCACCACGGTTAGTGCAATCAAAATATTTTTTCGGTTAAATATTTTTGATTTCTAAATTTATTTCAAGATCGAAGCAAAAACTTCTCGTATTGGGATCTAAGAGAGACGAATCGAACTCGTAAATTGGAATATTTCCTATCAAACTGTGTTAAAAGTGAATACAAAACTGAAGCCCCATTTTATGTTATTATCACTTCGATTGTTACAATATCTTGCTTCCGACTTGGATCTCCAAAAAAAGACGTTGGATTTAAAAGTTGATCATGACGTTCACACTAGAGGTAAAAGTAAAATGTATTCATCACAGCGACGAGTAGTAAAATGCGGAAAGAGGAGATGTCACTCTAGCGAATTTCAAGAAAAATGAAGTTTCGAATCGTTTGGCTCTTATGATTCGCTAATGTGACATATTTGCTTTCTGCATTTAGCTCATAACCTATTTTAAGGAAATAAAATTCCCTACGAATCTTCAAGCCTATACTGAGCATGGACTCAAATCAAAGTGAAAGATGAAGCACGTGGTGTTTGATCATTTTTAAACGACATAAAAAAGCAAAGAGCTAGAAAGTAGACATCTGATTAAATTGACCACCTGTGTAAGTTGACTAGTCCTGTGAGATGGTCAACGTACGCTAGTTTTACAGCAGTTTTACTACAAAAAAGTCGCCCGCTTCGCTCGTGTTCGACTTTAACTTCTAAGTACATGATGTTCTAAGACTGTGAATTGCTGCTTGGGTTAAGATGTGCACTGATATTCTGAAAATACCGTTTGGGAAATGACTACCCTGGACATTGCCTCTGTCTGCGGGATTGCATTGCTCGCCTTCTGCTCGAGCCAGGGCCGGACTGGCTACGTCTTGGCCCTTCGGGCGATCAACACTAAATCGTTTAGGTCGGCCCAATTTTCTAATGAAAAAGCTGTCACTATGACCAGTCCGGGCCTGGCTCGAGCTGCCAACGCCACATCACTTGTCTAAATAAAAATCACCAAACCAACACATAAAATACTATTGCTTTACGAGCGAAGTTAAGGTTTTCCCTAGTGAGTGAGAGGACACATTATTTCCCTAAGTAAGGTAAAAGAGATTTCATTCAAACGAATAATAAACCAAAGATTTTCTCTGATGATTTAAATTCAATGCGGCAACCCGTTTTCGAAGTGAATTTTTCGGGTTAAGCAAATTTCAACGAAACTATTGCGACGTTGTGGTTTAGTCCTCGCTCGGTTAATGTGCTCGTGTTTGTGTAACTCTTTATGCTGCGATCAAAATTTCAAATAAGTTTGTGAATACACACTATTAGCTGCTTAAAATCATTACCACTTGTGAATAGCCTCAATATTACCAGCTATAAAAATGTCAAGAGAGGCAGCAGGTATGACTTTCGACATATAAACAGGATTCGAACCATCAATGATTAAACACGAAAATTCTTTATTTCTACAAACAGCCGCCCATGCAAAAAATCAAGTGATGGATGCTTCAGGAGATCAGAAGATCGACACAAAAACATCGATTGAAAAGGCATCTATTCCTCCGATCCAACATCCCACTCAATCCGCCCATGCTACACCTGAATCGTCACAACACAGTCGTTCAATGGACAGCCGAGTCGTTATATTGCGTAATTACGTTGGATGGGACGAAGTAGACGAATGGCTGGAAAAGGAAATCGAATGTGAGTGTAGCAAATTTGGTGCGGTAGAGCGGGTTATCATTTACAACGATGACAATGACTTTGGGAGTGTGAAAATATTTGTGGAATTTGCGTTGTCAGCGGATTCAAATAAGGCTGTGGAAGCATATGATCGACGATATTTTGGGCCGCGTTTGGTACGTGCTGAGTTGTACGACCAGGCATTGTTTGATCATGGTGACTATTCCGGATGAACGCATTGACGAATGTCGACAATTTGAAATAAATAAATTTATTTCTACAAACAGTCGTCGGTGCAAAAGATCAAGCGGTGGGTGATGCAGGGGATCAGAAGAGCAACACAAAAACATCGATTGAAAAGACATCCATTCCTCCAGTTCAACTTACGGCTCAATCCGACCACGCTGAACCCGAGGCTGAACCTCAATCGTCACAAAGCAATCGTACAAAAGACAGCCGAGTCGTCGTTTTGCGTAATTGCGCTGGATGGAATGATGTAGACGAATGGCTGGAAACGGAAATTGAATCTGAGTGCAGAAAATTTGATGCGATCAGGCGGCTTCTCATTTGCTACGATGAGAAGGACATTGGGAGTATGAAAATTTTTGTGGTATTTTCTTTGCCAGCAGAAATAGATAAATTTCTGGAAATATTTCATCAACGATATTTTGGGCCGCGTATGGTAGAGGCTGAGTTGTACGACCAGGCATTGTTCGATCATGGTGACTATTCCGGATGAATACATTGACGAATTTGTCAACTGCCTGATTGCGGTAAAATTTTAGTGACCGTAAGAGTAGCCAATGATTCTGTACGAAGAAACGAAGCAAAAAACTTGCTGATTATCAATAAAACTTCTAGCCGACTTCACTTAACGTCGGAATTCTTTTTATTTCCAAGCTTCGTGGACTATTATAAGCAAACCTGAATCATACGCGTCGATGGCTCTCATCTCCCTTCTAACTCAGATCCGTCATACACAGTGGTCTCATCTCCCTTCTAACTCATATCCGTCATACACAGTGCAACATCTTCATAAAGACCATGGTCAAAGGGGGCTGGAGGAATAAGACGCTGGAATATTACATGAACTTTCACTTTTTAAGTAGCTTTGATTCCAATCGTTTCATGGAAGTTCCTTCTAAGAGAAACTAGACGCTAGACTTGAGTGGTCCAAGGCGCTGAGTATGCCAGATGCGGCACTGGTCATACAATGGGAATGTCATTCTGATCACGAAATTTTCTCGTCATGGTTGATTGTTGACCAAACGACCGTATTCAGCTATTGAGTGTTCAAGTAGAGCGAAAACCAGTTGAATTTAACTGGTCTCGGGGTCACACGTCAAAAGTTCATGAATGAAAACTAAAATTGAGAGTGGAGCTCAGTTTTAGTTTTTATGTGATTTCTCTCATTTTGACGTGCGTGACCCCGAGACCAGTTGGATTTAACTGTGAAAGAAGTGCTCTTCTTTAAACCCAATGAAATTAAGGGTGGCACTTCTGTTGTTTCAAGAGTAAACGAATACTACCTACGTGTCCTGTTACTCACTGTTACTCATTCGAAGTTTCTCATTCACAATAAATTGGCCGCGTCTTGATGAAGTTTGATGGATTTTCTATTGAGTATTTGAGGAGAGGGAAAACCAGTTAAATTCAACTGGTCGCGGGGTCAGATGTCAAAAATTCATGAATGAAAAAAGAGAGTCGAGTTCAGTTCATATTTGTATGCAATTTTTCTCATTTTGACGTGTGACCACGACACGAGTTTGATCGAAAGGAACTCTCCTTTAACACTCAATTGCTATAACGTTAGGGTCACCACTTAACGTTCGGGCGAGGTTCGGGGACAAGACACGTTCCATTCAATTTTTCGCTAACATTTGATGACAGCTTTAACAACTATACCTACAGCAGTAACTGATGTCAGTATAGTGGCTCTTACAACAAAACTGGTCTCTCTCTCTCTCTCTCTCTCTCTCTCTCTCATTTGGAACATTTATTTGGGGGTCAATTGGGCCCACAACATTCATTGCATCAACTTCTTCACCCAACTTATGCAAACCAAGGTTTTGATCAACTCAGAGGTTTCATAATCCATTTTCTCAAAACGTTAACGCAGAAAACAGATTTTTTGGCGCAATTTTTTTGAAAAACAACTCACTCTGACTTACTGGGTCGTCGTAAGACGTATGTCCACTATTATAATGCATACTAAAATGACATTGACACATCAAATGATGGTACTCCGAGCTCACAAAAATCAAAGAAGAACAAAACGAAAATACCTCAAAAATTGACTTGGAACAGCTCGACAGACCGGGATTAAGATAAATTTCGACTTAATTTCCCAATAACACCAATTGCTGGATCATCCCGGACACTATCCACAATGCGATTGTTTTTGGCGTTGTTAGCTAAAAAGGCCAGAGCACCGCAAGATGTGAACATGGTGCCATTCAAAGCTGTCCTTCCGCTGAAAATTCGCAATCATGTCAGTGGAAAAACCGATCGCCAGAAACCAGTACCATGCCTCCAAGAACTGACCACCCTGTTTGCCAAACTGCGAGAGCATGAGTTCAATGATCAAATCTGTGCCAAGGAGACAGCACTTTTGCGCGAAGCCAATCGAGTATATTTAACAACGAGGTTGGTTTGACTAGTGTGCACTGTCGACGATTGAATCTAATGGAAATCAATTCTTTTCCCATTTTACAGGCGTGAAACGAAAAAGTCAAGGAACGAAGGTGTATTGGTGCCCGGTAAAGATCTGCATTACAAGCAGCTGAACAATTACTTGAAATTGTATCCGAATCCGGAATAGTGAAAATAAAATTGGCCGCTCGGCCTGACGTCGTGTTAGTGTTCTATCAAAGATAGTTTTCCGTTTTAATTCAACTTTAACGTTTCATTTGCATTCTTCAATCATTTATTAATGAACGGCATTGTTAACAGCTTCGCAGCCTGTGACATTTCCGATTCCAGAAAAGCAATCGCAGCCAAATTCTCCAAATTCTGTTGATCGTTCATGTCACCATACGAGTACGATTCGGCAACATTCGAATGGTCTTGTCGTCTACGTATTTTTGGCTCGACAAAATGTTGGTCCTGGCTAATGTTCACGTTGATAGTTCTCTGGTGAATGTGGAAAGGTTCGTTTGAATCGGGTCATGGTTCGAATGATAAGACAAAAAAAATTCCAACTTACAATCGGCGTTTGTGATGCAATAGGTCCCTCTGGACACGGCCCGGGCATTACATAAATTTTAGTCGGTTGTGGTCGCCGAACACCGTTACTGTCTACGTACTCGCATTTGTTCAAAACTTTTTGCTCGAAATTGCCGCATATCAGTTTGCTGATGTGCCGCTTCTTGATGTGACTTTCCAAATAGATTTGCCGGGAAAAAGATTTGTCACAGCAGTGGCAAGGGAATTCATGAATTCTGAAAATCGAAAAAAAGTCTCAACTGAAAATCTGAATTGATCT
This sequence comes from Phytosciara flavipes, assembly GCA_026413405.1. Classification (NCBI taxonomy): domain Eukaryota; kingdom Metazoa; phylum Arthropoda; class Insecta; order Diptera; family Sciaridae; genus Phytosciara; species Phytosciara flavipes. The sequence continues at coordinate 8,798 of JANTFA010134746.1, forward strand.
GCCCGTTGGCAACCACTCACTTCATGTGCTGCTGCAACTTCGACTGCTTGTTTTTGTACACCCCGCATATGGAACATTGGAATTTCTTAACGTGCTGGAATGTCAAGGATGAATTTATTTTGTCTAGGCCTCATCAATCGCATATACCAACCGTATTCTCAACATGCGAGTTCAACTGCCATGCCAATGTGAATCCTTTGTCGCATTGCGAGCAGAAGAAATTCTTTGTCTTGTCATGAGACTCGACCACATGCGTTCGGAACCGCTTCCTTGTGTCGAAATTCTTTTTGCATTCTTTGCACGTAAACGACCCGCTCGGATCGATTTGCAAATATTTACAATAATTGACGAATCGACGTGACTGATTCGGTTGGTCCGATTCGACTTTCGTATGGGTCAGCATGTGTCGTTTCAATAGTTTGGTTGTCGGACAGCTGCGATCACAGATGATGCACGGGAAGGGGCCAAGATGTTTCACCTGCATGTGATTGTGCAATGACCAACTGTTTTCGAACACTTGATCGCATTCCTTGCACTGAGAGGAGAGGGAGAAATTTTGTCATTCAAATTGCATGGATTCGAAAAGGTAGATAGATCTCACCTGTGACATGTACTTCTTCTGGTGCACATTCTTTTTGTGATAGTTCAGCGACGTGATGTTTTTCAACGACTTTGTGCATCCCTTGTAATCGCACAACCAATACCGATCGACTGGATAATCAGTTTTGATGTCGTTGTGCTTCAACGAATGCGTAACCAGTTTACTGTACTGATCGAAGTGAGTGTCACAGAATTGACACTGGTATGGCTTTGGTTTACCAGCATGAATGGCACGATGTTTGTTCAAACTGTCTGGATGAGCGTACGCATTTCCACAGTATTCGCAGCACAGCACATGTTTCACCTGATCAAAGGTGATCAGGACATCATCGCGATTGGTGTGATGCGTTTCTTCGAAATGATTGAAGAATTTGTCAACCAAATCGAATACTTCGCCGCAGTATTCGCACAGTGGAAGCTCGTTCGGTCCTCTGGCCACATGATTGAGGATATGAGTGCGCAACTTCGATTTTCTAGTGTATTTAGCGCCGCAAATATCGCAAATGTAGATGGCAGTTGTTTTGGTGGTGCCACTATCGTTAAGACTACCCATCACTGTGATTTCAATATCCGTTTGCATTTCCTCCTCCTCCTCTTGTTGTCCCAGACTCAATGGATCATTTTTGGGATGTTCAACTTTGATTTTAGCAACGGTCGGCTTTACGTTCCTCTTAACTACCGCTGGTTTTCTCGTTACTTTCAATTGCGGCACTTTTCGAATGGTTTGCGTCGGGGCTGGCAGTGGTTTCACGTCTTTTCGCTGAAATTCATCCTTGATGCTATCCACCAGAATGTACTGCTTGAACATATCGACATATGTGGAGCAATTGTCTTCGAAGCCGATGAAATCATCTTCACTGTCGTCCGGTTCATCTTTTATTGTGAACGTTAAGAACTCTGGATCGTATTCTTCCATCTGAAAAAAGAATTGACCGAACCAATAAAACGTCGAATCAGTTTCACAAAGATGCCATCTTACGCTCGGCTCGTTGATGTTGCTGTAGTTTATGAATTGCTCGAACGTAATTGATATTTGAAAACAACAGAGAACAGTTGAAACGAAGTAAATATGGAAAAGTAGCAGAAAACACACAGAAAAACACGCACGTATAGACCTGCCAGGAAAGAATTGAAGAAGAAAACGTTTGACAGCCAATTCAATATGGCAAACCAATTTGCGGTTTACACTGCGACGTTTTTTGTTTTTAAACTGGTGACAGCGCGCGGCAAGTAACTGTCAATTTTATTTGAATTTAATTTTACTGGCAGTCTATCAAAAGGATAAAAAGACTTCCATAAAAGTGTCATCATATCAGACTTATCGCTATTGCGCGCACGCGTGTGTGTGTGTGTATAAAATCATCAAAAGTGCTGTGACATCATTTTTCAGAAAAGTTTATTACGAATTGCGACATTTGTATTGTTCAGAATCAAACTGTCACGTAAACGACTGGAAAACAGAGCTAAAGAACGGACGACTGTGAATTCAACGTAAATTGTAGGGAAGGTATCGCCATCCACCGTTTCTTCAGATAAATTGTGTCACGCCACTTCTGATGTTCTGATACATCTTACCGCACCAAATTGATGCGTTATGTGCGCTCAACTCTCATCATAAGATTTATCAGTGATTTCCACAGACCTATTTAAAGTTCACCGATGCTCCACAGATTTTCAGTATCTTTCCCAAGACCGAGATCATATTTTTATACGGTATTATCAAACTATTCGATTCTAATATTGTAGCGTATCATTCATCATATAAATTATTATTCTAAATCATTTCGATTAATTCAGTTCAATATTAGAATCACCGGTTAAAATTAATTTAATCTCCGGAATCTTTTGAATTATATAGAATCGAGTAAGCTTTTCTTTCGTCTAAATTATTATAAAAGGAAAAATTATATGGAAATAAAATCATTCAATTCCCGACATTCAAACTGAGAAGTAATTTTCTTTGAAAAGATTGAGAATTGAGCACAACTAACCTTGATATTCTTCATTATCGGCCTAGGAAATACTCAGCCCTAGCTTTTCAATGGAACCGAGTTAAGTAAAACCTACATGAGGCCGGTGTCAGCAACGAAAATAGATGGACATGTATGGCCAAGTCATACAGGTGGTAGGACATACGATTTTTGCTTTTTTATAGCCTTGAACGGGCTCATTCTGAAAATTTATGAAGAATTTCTTTACAAAAATGAGTTCGTTCGATGTGAAAAAGTAAAATTACATGCAAAATCTACATTATGTCCTCCGGCTAGAACAAATTTTGACGTACCTCTCTAATCTACTTTCATTGGGTGTCAGATGCCTGGAACTAAAGCCTATCCAGGGAAATGTACAAAAGGGAAAAGTACCAAAATCAAAAGAGTCACTCTCAGCAAAAGGCTCAGATTTTACAAACAAGGGGCAATTCGAAGCAATTGTGGGTCCAAATGCAGAGAATATGAAGGCCGCATCGAAAACAAAAGCTTTGTTAGGGAACATTGGTTTAAAATATCACGAAATAAAAAGGGGGCACGTTCTTACAGCACATTTGACAGTAAATTCCGATTTCGCCTAAGTACGGGAATGTATCTTCACAATCGTATCTATCAATATCGTCGTTACGAAAATGTTGAAAATACGACGAAAGTAATGTCTATTGTGTAGTCGCCTGGCCATACACAAATGACGTCACATTATTTTATCGAGTTTTCGCAAAAAGTGTCAAATATTTTTAAGGACCGTTACGTTTCCGGAAGTATTCCTAGAGTCCTTATCACCGCCCCAGCCAGCCGAAATTCGACGAGCCGCAATTGACGACACTGTGTTAAGACACCCCCTCACGAGACGTCATTTGTGTACGATCCCTATTATACCACACTGTACATAATTGCGGTTAGTCGAATTTCGGCTCGCTGGGAGGTGTTAAAGAATACCTCCAAAAAAGTCTCTAAAAATCAAATATAAAATTTTAGAATTTTTTTTTGAGACATTCCTTTATTCCTTAACTCCTCCAAGGAGCCGAAATTCGACTAACCGCAATGGTCGGCAATGTGATACCAATAGAAATGCACTCAGAGAGAACAAACACGACTTTCTCAGAACAGTCTATATGTATCGCCAAATTGGATAAGTCGGGGGTGAAATTCTGCTGCATGTGTATTTCGCGCCATATGACCAAGCTATGATTCGTGACTTTGTAATGTAAACAACTCGAGACTGTCAAATTTTACGGAGCAGTTGAGTTGAAAAGGGGAAACGGGACATTATATAATATATTGTTGTTGTCAAAGGAAATTGATTTTCTAATTACACATTTTCTGACGACCTATTTTGAAAAGGAAATTATCCCAAACAAGAAACTACCTCCATTCAATCAAACCACAAACGCTTCATTGACGCAATAGTGTTGTTGATAGTGTCGATTTACATTGCAAACCGTTTCTATATCAAAGTTTTGTTATAATCCAAGTGATAAAAAGAATTTCGTAAATTTTCAAATGGCACCACCACCATCGTTTTCAGACTTAGGCAGGCAGGCTCGCGATGTTTTCAACAAAGGCTACAATTTCGGTTTATGGAAGCTCGATTGTAAGCTGAAAACAGAGTCTGGGCTCGAATTTTCAACGGGCGGCCATTCCAATAGTGATTCGGGCAAAGTTTTCGGTTCGTTGGAAACGAAATCGAAAATCAATGACTACGGTTTGACAATCAGCGAAAAAT
>JANTFA010134758.1:0-10856 GCA_026413405.1 Phytosciara flavipes
AGATTTCATTGTTACTTTCAAGAACTGGATTTTTGTTCAGTTTATTTGTTACGTAACTAGAACAGTAATTTGTCGTAAGGTATTACATAATGTGATTTGAAGGTAACGAAAATGCAACCTTCTGACATTTTCCTCCTCATCGTGAAAAATTTACGAAGGAATAATAGGATTCCGCTGTGCTACGAACAATACGATTCCAGGTTTTGAAGACTTAACAAACTGCAGCAGAGTGATACTGTAAAGAATGGCGTGATAAGGTTAAGTTTGATAATCCGTTAGTTACTGGTTGATAGTCAGATAGTTCTTATTCTGTCAGAGACATATTTACAACCGAAAGTCTCTGATACCGACTTTCCGATTAATCATTTCATTTGCATCCTCTGTCGCTCTCTTTCAAAAGAACAAATTAAGGTGAATGATGAGATCGATAAGAATGCATCTGGGCCATAGATTGAATTTTAATGGTTAACTCTGACCCTAAGTAACTGGAGAGTCAGGAAGATTTTTGTATCCATTATTCATATGAGAAAATGAAGCGAAGGACAACTCACGACCCTATGAACCGTGACTTTAACCGCCTATTTCTGCCCTACTTCGGATACGTTTAGTTACTAGACGTGACGTGTACTGCTTGTGTCGGTTGAGTGACCGCTAGGAAAATAATTTCTACTTCAGCCTACCAATGCTTGATTTCAACGGTCAAGAAATACAGAAAATTTTCAATCCGACACAGATTCAGGATGTGAAAAAATCCAAATATGATTTTAAAAAATTGCTTAGTTGGTTCAAACACAAAACCCTTGCAAAATGGTTAGGGAAAATTACGCACGCTCTTTCAGGGGAAAGGGAAGGTCTGACAAAAGCGCACACCATCCATTTCTGAAATTTTCTCGTACATTTTAACATACATGGAGGAGGGAATGGGGCCAAAATCCGTAGTTTTGAGCGTGGACAATTTGTAAATGCCTTCTTACTTCAACATGTCAACAGATGGCAATAGTTATTCCGACGAGCTATGACGCTCAATATGCTACCACTGCACACTCGTCTAAGCTGGCACTCACCATCATTTCAGCTACAATTCATTAGACTCAGTTTACCTAAGATTGTGCGTAATATTATAAAGTCTGTTTTGGTTCATCATCCCAACATATCAAGTTGATTAACTCAAATGATGAAAAAAAAACTCTTACTTCACGGAACGGCCGAGTCCCTTAGGCTCACACTATGTGCTTTGACGTCCGAGCACGAGATCCGATTTTGACAACCTTTTTTTGTATTGGTTTAGTCAATACCTTTCATTTCAACCATCTATGAACTTTGTAAGAGCAATACCGCCAGTAACATATATGCGCTGAACTTTCAAGTCGACCTCGAAAATGACACATATTCGACCATATATCTGGATCGGCTCGACCGATTTTGCTCATCTTCAGACTTAAACTAGCATTTGTCACGGGCCTCAAAATGTCTACTCCAACCTACCAATGCCTTTATATGTCACACGTAGCATGTAGCATCCATAGTGCAAGAAAAAAGGAAGAAAAGGACTTCTTGGCAACCAGTTATTCATATCCAACGGTCATTTTTATTTTGATTAGTGCATCGAATACACAAAATATGTCTAATTTCCTCTCCATACATCTAGGATTAATTGGTTATCAAGAAAAGACTGGTCGGCCACAAAACCATTCACAAGTTATCTGATACAAGCTCATAAATTTAGAAAAAAAAACAGATTCTCATCGAAAATAAAAGTTTCCTTAATTAGCAAAATCAAATTCATCATCCAGCTCGAAGACAAACGACTAAATTTTTCTTTTAAATGCAAAACAAAAAGTCCAACAAAACAATTTCATAGTAATACGACGCATGTAACATCGAAAATGTAGGATTAAACACATACATTTTACACAGCGCACTCGTCTAATTGACCCTAACCTTTCTTAATTTAAATAATGGTCTCATTTACAAAACAATTCATATTGCATGCCATAGGTCAATCTGATGATGATGTTCTTCAAAAAAAAAAACATTTTCACAAATTGCTTCAATTTACTAACTCGGCTGTGTAGTATACGTTTATAGCAATATCTCGTTCAGTTCGCATCAGTTGGCATTACAAACCAATTTCAACGATTTCGACGTACAAACACAATGTTTCCATAAATGTATCTCAACGGGACACCCCAAAAATTGAAGAGAAAAAAAAGACTGATAACGTCTGAGCAAGACATTCTTATTTAGTCAACATCATACAAGCAGCGAAATGCATTCATTCACAGTCTCATTCACAGCCGTCATGTATACAGATTCATCGAATAAAATGGAAATGTTATCGGAGAAATTAGTCAAATGCCAGTCAACTATAGAGATTAAATATTATGAGCAGTGTATGCGAGTGTGTACACCATCCAATGATATACAGTATGGATGACCGGAAGAATTACTTCCGGAATTTCAAGAGTATAATTTTGTGTGATTTATTGTTCTATTTTCGTTTTGAATGTTACGTTCGTTCCGATCAAATCTGTATTTTGATCGGAGCGAAGCTGTCATAAAATGGTCTCTCTCGGATACGAACCAAAACAGTGATAGCAGTGATGACTGTTCCGTTAGTCATTTTTTGTTATGGATTTTATTTCTACACTTAAGGGAGTAGTAAAAAGGGAGCGTGGTAGTATACAGTTGTCATTCAACAAATTTTTAGATTCGTACGTAGTACGAGTAGATGAACTTATGCTTTCACACTAACGTTTGTAACACGTCGAATTTGAATACATGGAGTTAGGGCAAACATTTTCTGGTTGACTACAGATGCCAAATCAGCAATAAAAACAATCTGACCGTGAAGGGAATAGCTTGAGTAAAACGAAACCAACATCGATGGGACTTTCATTCTTCGATTTGTATTTAAAAATGCTAGTTTAAGTTCGAAGAGGAGCCAAATTGGTCGAACCAATCCAGATGTATGGTCGTGTTAGTGCTATTTTCGAGGTCTAGTATCGATAGTGAAAGGTATCGAATACACCAATCCAAGAAAATTGGATCACAGGCCCGGAAGTTAGAGCCTATAGGGTGAGTCTAAGTCCAGCTACTTGGACGTAATCGATATTTCGAGTGAATTTCATTCGCTTTTCATGAATTTGTTTTTTTTTTCGGAAGGTAATGACGACCGTACGCTTTACGTAAAGCTGTTTTCGGTGACCTAACAAAATGGCCACCAGCTGAATGAAAACTCAAGAGCGATAGCGAACTGTTTTTGGTGACTTTACAAAATGGCAGCCCACTGCCATCTTGGATTTTAGAGTTTTTGCTTCACCTGAATTTGGTAAATTTTTTTCCTGAGTACAATTTTCAAATTAGCATTAGACTTCGTGCGGGACTTTCGGAATTGCTTCAAGAAATTTTAACAAAGGATGAGTTTAAATAAAATGATTTAAAGAGACAGTGTTGCACAGTAGCAGAGTAGTTCATGTCGCACACTGCCCGTACGGGTCCTCCTAATGCTTATATGAGAACTCCATTAGAAATGACCGAATTGGTAACCTTTCGATTTGCTAACTTTTTTTTCAATTACCGATAATATGGCCCGCTATCAATGAAAACTTATTGGCATCTGTATGCAAAATCCAATCGATTGATGAAAATGCAAATGGTAAAAGTGTTTTTATATTGCCAATAATGAGGAAAGAGGAAACGATTCCGTTTAAATACTATTTAAATATTATTGCTGTGTGCTGTGTGTATTGCTCGTTCCATGCCAAAATACGTAAACTTCTGCCTTTTTTTTAATTTGAAAATACAAACACATCGCACATCGTACGCTGTTGCTGAAGAGTGCGCTGAACAATGTGTATTCCATTCATAAATAAAAAATTTTTAACGAGAAAATTCAAGAAAATAAAACGTGCCTTGGCACCGAATCTTATTTTGAAATAATTTGGAGTGAGAGACTTAAATTTCGACGGATGACCTTCTGGGTGGTAATGAAATACGGTACATCATGAAGCTTTGAATTTCAAATGGAAATTGTGCAGGAGAAAGATTCAATATTGGTAACTAAAAGTTTCGTCGACGATTGGATTACTGAATCGAGAATTTGTTTGGAGCATTGATGGCTTCACAGAGATTTTTCTTTGAAGAATATTTTAATGATAAAAAGATTATTTTACCAAAGTCTGAAAAACATTTATTTTGGAAGTGGGTGCAGATTTCAGAAATTATGCTGATTGATGGACCATTTTTGACTTGATTAAATTTGATATTCAAAATCAATTTCAGATCTAATTTCGTCTCTCGATGCTGTTTTTACGAACTAGAATAAAGTGTTTTTTGGTTTTATAAATGAACATTTTGCTAGCTAGCTTGTGTACCGTACAGTTGATGGTTCATATCAGAGTTACGAAATCGTTCGAAAGTGCAAAAATTTCTAGGACCGTATGAAGTACGAAGCTGTTACGCTTTCACTGTCGACGTTGTAACACGTCGAATTTGAAATCCTGAGTAAGGGGAAAGGGTCCATCCATAAATTTTTCGACTCTCTCTTCCCCTTCGTCACGTAAAATGAGTCAAATTTGACTCAAATTCGTAAGAATCGTCACGTTTTCTTGAACCCCAACTACCCCCTGACAGCGTGACGTCATTTACGAACGTCACCAAATCTTGGTTTGTCAAATCAGCTAGCTTATCGAAAATGGGCAAAATCGGTCATACAGATCGGAGTGGATCCAAAGACACGTTCGAATTATTGTTGTTCTTGAGGTCTGGTTAAGATTTCTCACATACAATTCCGGCAGTATTGCTCATATGGGGAAAATGAAATTCAAGAGAGAAAAAAGTTTGTCGAAATCGGAACGGCGGTTAGAATCCATAGTTAGCCAAAATCGAACTACTCGGCAGTAGAGGCAGAGTTTTGGCCGATATCTCGAGAAAACTTCATCCATGAATTGCTTTCATGAATTTTTTTTATTTGAAAGGGAATGACAGTAGAGTGTTTTCGATGATTTTGGGCCGACTCTATCGCAATCCTGGAGAGATGCACTAGTGAACCTCCTTAGATCGGAACTTAGGCGAGTAGTTAGTGTGATTACGAATCGCTACAGCCTTGGCGATCATCTACACAGAATGAACAGGACAGTCCATCTATCTGTTCTGTTCCTTAGGGATCGTCCTCTCAGATATTAAGCGTCAAAACTCCGATTCTTCATTGCTTTGTAGCAATGTAGCACCGTTGATGTTGTCTTCAACGAGGGGCGACGCACTTCTTGTGAGTTCGAACGGGTTGAAATCGCCAACAAATAACGGAAAATTTAAGCTGGGCATCCCAGAGTGGGGTAAATGGCATTTAGTCCAAAGAAGTGAGTCACCCCTCGGTCTTCAATCAAATAAAATAGCAGCAACATTACGACTAGTCGCACATTCAAAACGACGCGACGACTGAAATATTAGAAGAGACATATTTGAAGGAATAGATTCCGAAGCAATGTAATAAACCATTGTAGCGTTAAGAAGGAAGTAGTTGCAACGAAATGTGTTTTCTCTTGTTTTCGTTTTCCTAGGCTTTTGGACATAGGTATGAAAACTGTGTCATAAAACATCGCGACAACTACTGACTCTTGACAGCAGAGCTCTGGATGAATATTTGTTCAGCGTTGCTTTCGTTATTTTCTTATTTTCGTTGAACTATAGCCTGGGCTGGGATAACTACTCGAGGGATCATAAGGAATCATAGTGAAACGGTTGACACTATTGTTGTTAAAGCCGTTGCATGGTAACCGTGTATAGACTAGACAAACATTGTGTATGCATCAGTTAAACGAACCACTTTCGCATATTATCTACATTTCGTGTAGCAAGCGTTAGAATTCCATAGTTGAATGAAAAGGAAATTTCAACAAATATTTCAGCTAAACAAACTTTTAATTACAGTGCAGAGATACGATTTAATTAATGCACACGGCAATTACAGATATCGAAACAAATTGCACATTTTCGAATTGCTAATTTTCTGTCTGATTAATTTCCATACAAATGGCAATAGATAGGAGGATAACGTGGGTTGAGACATGTTATTGTTGTAGATAAAGATGAAATATCTAAGTGTACATAATGACAAATGTTTGTTTTACTGAGAAATCGGTTGATGTAAAGAACTCGAATCAGCTGGAGATAGCAGACGAATTGAAGTCACGAAAAAGACATTCGACGAAATGGCAGAGGTTATATAAAGTTCGTCAAAAGCATCTACACGTCGAATGTAATTGCGCTTTATCGAAAATACCTTCCGCCTCTTACAAAACCGGAAATTAATTTGAAACTCTGGTTTGTACCTTCTGAGTATATAAAATGGAAAAGTGAAGGAAAATTATGGGGCACGGTCGAATCACTCGTTAAGAGGCTGTCCATAAATGACATCAACTTTTTCTTCGAGATCTTTAGGCCCACCTTCCTCCCCTCGTTCACCGTTTTCCAATACATTTAACATGGCGTGTCAGAAGACACCTTCCTTCTTAGGGCTCTTTAATTAATGACGTCCACATAACAGGGCGAAGGGGTGTTCGAGAAAGCGAGGCAAGCCATGATATAGGTGTAGGTAATATTTGGACTAAAGAGGATGAAAGTGTGGAAAATCGTGCGGCACGAGACCTTAAGGTGGACGTTATTGATGGACAGCCTCTCAAATGAAAGGTATAAGAGACTGGTACAAAAATTATTTGAGTTCTGTAGAATTTTTGAGCCACTCCTCACTCTGTCCGCACTTTCCCTACAACATGTCAGGTCACACTTTGTCAAACCCACCCCCTCTCTCTCTCTCTCTCTCTTGCAGACGTCCTTTATGGACGGATCCACGGAAATGGAAAACTTTCGGAAATAATTTTCACTTTATCGTGAGAAGCATTAGGCAATCATAATTCATCTTAGAAGCGGTGCCGTTTTGTTGTTCTAATTTTTGTTTGTTTTTCTCATTTTTTTTTTTCAAAGATTGGGCGATAGCCAAGACAAAAAAAATTGTGTGTAACAAACGAAATGGGCCACTCACCTATTGCCAAAATTGGCTTTCCAAAAATCCGCTGCATCTGCTTTCGTAATCCGAAACTGGTCACCGGCAAACATTCCAGTCGGGAATATCGCTTTCAATTCACTTAACATGTGTGAAAACACTAAACTCAATTTGGTCAAATTACGTCGATAGTGCGAATTTTCGTCGAACATTTTCTCTTTGCCCTCTTTGAACAGTTTTATTGCTTGTTTACACTTTCGCATTAGATTATTTATGAAAACATTGAAATGTTCGTTGGCATGCAGAACGTGCATCTGATCCTCGTATTTCGTATAAATCATACGCAACCGCTGGTAAGTGTCGGGCAAAATATCTAGTATAAATGGAGGACTATTCTTCAGATTCATTTTTGGTTGTTGGCACAATTTCACCACTTTGTCCATCAATTTCCACGTTTTGTCCAGCGTTTTTTTGTCGGTGGACAATTTTTGCGGACTGCAGGCGTCCGAAAAGGCTCCGTGTAATTTCGATAAAATTGATGAGATATTTGATTGTGGAATACGAGTCCGACTAGCCGCCATTTTGCCAAATAAATGCAAAATGAAACTATTTTCGATATAAAAATTAAGAGAAAAAAAACTTCCTGTTACGTTAATCCGTTTTCATTCGACGCGATACAGTTATTACGACACAATCGATTTCAATTAAACAACATATCCGATTGGATTCATTTTGTTTTCGTACGCAATTTTGTGGAAAAACAACATGACGATGTAATGTGTATATGTGTGTTATAATGAAGACTATACTCTTCTAATAAAAACTCTGGAGGAATATTATGAGAACTGGTATTTTGTTGACAGCACTGAAGCAATTCAATTTGACAGCGAGCAGCGAAATGAAGGAAATGAATGCGTTCATTTCCATGAAATTAATATGTCGATTTGTTCATTTCGTTGCTTTCCATATTTGAATTGAGGTGGGAAAAGATTAGACACTCCCAATCTAATCACCAGTATTATTATCGGTTCTGTGATTTGATTCGATTTGAGTATATCATTTTCGATCAAATCTTTGATGTTATTAGTTCCAACATTCGTTTCTTCCTAAAAATCTGTCAGAGCTAGTGCTTATTTTTGTCGTCGCTATGTGTATATGATGTTGTGCTGTTTTGTATTGTACATCTTTCCAAAAAGAACCTCATGATAATGAGTTTAGAGTAAAGCAATAAATCGTAATGAAGAAACGAAACGACAAAGAATACTGGCAATCACAAACTTAGGAACAGAAAAGTATCATGACACAGTGACTCCCAAGCATCCAAAAAAATAAAATAAGCCAACGCAACAGATAGTGTTCGGAATCATGTTAAGTCAGCCACCCTGTTTTAGTTCAAAATTCAATAGAACTCGAATCTAAGACTTCAGGTTGACCACAGCCAAACCTGATTTAAATCATGTTTTCCCATTTCTGGGCATGTCGGGCTCAGGTCAATCTGAAAATTTGCACCAAAAAACTGCCGGTTGACCTAAACCTGACCTGAACTTGAAGTTTCCAGACATGAAATAAAAATTTCTGATTCAGGCTTATTCAGAATCCACCTGAACCTCATCTGAACCTGAAGTTTACTGACCTGAAATGAAAATTTTGAGTTCAGTTTTTGTTCAGGTTCGGGTGAATGAGATCTAGGATCTAGCGTCTTATGTAACACTAGCTCCCATCTTGGCAACCCAATCAGCAACTTTTTTTGGATATACTTTGATCAATAACTTGGGAAGTGAGCTGGTGTCAAGTAGAACACTCTTGCTATTTGACGCTGGTTGAGGTTCCTAGGAAACAGGCTATTGCAATTCAGAAATTTCATGCTGCATAATCGTGAAATCACTTGGAACCATTTCTAAATGAAATTCAACAGCATTTGTCATTACATCTCATTAAAATATTCTTTTGGTTTTTTAAAAGAAATGAAGGACATTAATTTCGGAAGAGAGTGTGACGTCAGACTTTACCGAACGTTTATATGTAATACATGCACTAACACACTGACAAAGCAACTGTGACGTCATTAGTTGTTCGTCTATTTTCATACCAACATGAAAAACGAAAATATTAACTAACACTCATTTGAAAGTAAACAACTACTTGCAAATGAGAAAGATGTAGAGGTGTGCGCCGGTCATTTTTTTGTCATCGGTGCGGCGTGGAAATGTCAAAATGGGGCAAAAAGTGATCGGCGGCGTATTTTTCCATACAAAAATCGTCAAATTTCACGATCGGCGGCGCAAATTGACGAAAATTCCAATCGGCGGCGTGTCGGCGCACACCTATAGAACGATGACGTGAACTTAGGACACGAATAATAATAATAAAACATTTCCAGCATGTCCATTTCCAGCATGCGGCATGTCTATTTTAAGGACTATGAATTACAATTTTTCTTCTTAAGCAGTTTTATGATAAGCCGGGCATTGCCACGTTGCTTGAGCCTATAGATCTAAGATCTGCCAGTACTCATACATGTCCGAGCATTGGTATATCTACCCTACCAAGTAAAATCACGTTTTTCCAAAGAATATTTTTATCATCAGCAAAAAAAGTCTTCTCACAATGGCGCATTGGCGTATGCCAGCAAAAAAAACGATTTCTTCACAAACAAATATTTCATAATTAATTGATTGCATGAAACAGCATGTGTTTTGCAAGATCGGAAAAAAATTGCCAAAGTTCAAATAGACACACGTCATTTCATCGATCGATAACTTGCTTGCGATATGAAATACACGGACCAACATCTGAGGCATTCAGAAAATTGGATATCAGTATCAGTCAGCCAATACAATACCCGAACGAAAGATCATACACACAGTGCGTTATATGGCCATTTAATCAACTCACAGCATTCTGTGAACTAGGATGAAGTAAAAGTGATCCACAGAAATGTTAAACAGAAAGTCAGATATGTCATGGAAGTGGTTTAAATCAAGACAACGTATAACACACGACGAAGAGTCAAATGATAATTCCTTTCGAACGCTTAAAACAACATTTTGAACCAGAAAGCATTAACTCACCGACCAAAGAACCAGTAAGGAAACTTTGATAGTGGTGATAAGACGTAACCGTAGAATCTCAGTGGTGTTTAAGTGTTGTCCCATGTAATATTTTCGTATTTTTGTGAAACAGTTTTTTTGTACTAAGAGCAAAGCTTAACTTTATTGTGATATTCGCAAAAAGCTTTGAATTAATTGACGACCGCTAGGGAACCATTTACCAGTTTTTCTTCTGTTTGCACATACGACACTTGAGCACTCCTAACATCTCTGATACACTTTCCTGTTGTTTATATCTCGACAAAAAAGGTGATTTTTTCGCACACGATCTAATTTTCCGTACGAGCAATGCGAAAATTATCAACTTTTCAACTTTTGTCTCGGTACAAATTAGTTATTTATGACATCGAAGACGAAGTGCTTTATTAGGCACTAGATGTGTAACCTGTGTGGCCGAAGATCAATTGTCTCAATACACCTCACCCATTCCATTCATACAACGTTTAATGCAACAGAGACATCAAGAGTTCGCAGTTTTGGGACATTATGATCAAAGCGAAATGGCTTCACCACTGATCCGATCTGAGAGACAGTGCAATGGAATTTTCAGGGAAAATTTATAATTCTCAATGAATTTAAAAAGAATTGTTTTTGCCCACATCTGATCAGGCTATGGTGGCATTGACAAGGATACAACTAACTACAAGTCAGCCTTGTGACAAGGCCCTTGTCGAGGCTAGTTGTACCCTTTTTGCATGTACAAGTCTAGCGAGTCATAAGCGAAAAGAAATTATAAAATTTCT
>JANTFA010134769.1:0-13106 GCA_026413405.1 Phytosciara flavipes
AATATCACCAGCTGTACAATGGGCCCAACGGTGGCCTCCGTACAAATCTTACTCCGGTAAGATGGCTGGAGTTAATTTAAAAAAAAAGTACTCGAGTGGAGCAGCGTATTCAAATTGAAAACCATTTAAGAACAAATTTCTTACAAAATAAAAAAATGAAAGCCAAAGCATACGTGGAATGTGCAAACAGTTTTAAATTCACGACATAAAGTAAAATTACCGAAGTC
Source organism: Phytosciara flavipes (assembly GCA_026413405.1). NCBI lineage: Eukaryota > Metazoa > Arthropoda > Insecta > Diptera > Sciaridae > Phytosciara > Phytosciara flavipes. The sequence goes on from JANTFA010134769.1 coordinate 228, forward strand.
AGCTATTTGCGAAGTCAACTAAAAGGGACCATTCATAAATAACGTACCTATACTTTTTCCAAATTTTTGACCCTCCCATCCCCCTTCGTCCTATGTTTTCCTATTCTTGCAACATGGCGTGTCACGTTTTCTGCTTTCTAACCCCAGTATAGGACATACTGTAGCAATTTTACAATCTGACGAATAAATATTTACGCGCGCAAAATGAATTTCATGTATACAGTAGTGCGATCAAAGTAAATGGATTTTCATATACTTTTAAGCCCTAGTACGCAAAAGTGACGTTTGGAAGAATGAAGGTCCCAATACATAAAATTTTGTTGCTAACTTGTACCTAAGCTGGAATTTCGCGGTCTGGTCTTATCAACCTCGCCTTCGCCTCAGGTTGACAATTTTCACAGCTATATGCGTACTACAGTACATAAAGTTCTTTCTGTGCGACCGAGACCAGACTATATTTATAATGATAAACAAAGCCGAAGCTACTTTCATTTTATACACACAGCTGTTCTGAAGGTTCCACGAATCAGTATCCCATAAAAAGTTTGACGAGTTACACTTCATACAGTAAATGTTGGTAGTTCATGGTGGAACGTTTTTATCTTTTGTGGAACATTTTATACATAAAGGTACGTTGTCGATTATTTTGTAACTGCACTGAATTGAATTACTTGCGTGCCTACCACTTTTTTATTAGTCGCAAAATGTGAACTTGCGAACAAAACTATGCTAAAGGCTAACAAATAGTTGCAACCAAGAAGCAAGTTTTTAACTATTTATAAGCAATTTTTGTTCAAAATATTTTCCATCTGTGCAGAGTGTGTGGCTCTATTTTTTCCACTCAATTGCATTGAAAAATAGTTATTCATGCGACGGAGTGATAAATGCCCTTCCAGGCACTTCGCACTAGGTGCGTAGATTGTTGCAAGAGGCCACAGGCTATGCCAACGAACGTTTTACATTTCGTCATTGAGTTGGAAAAATTGTATTTCGTTGTCAATTCAGGTGAGGAGACTTTCATTTTCTAAACTCTTGTTCTCCCACGGGGTGCATCATCTTTGGGTGAAAATCGGAAATTAGAATTCGGCCTATTTACGAGGGCCGCAACAAATAATTTTTCTACCTATAGGCTGGCAAACGTCCACGTATTTCGAGATATGTTCGACTTCTTTCCCTTGTTGTTTTTCCCACATTATGATGTAAATTGTACAATATCCAATGAATTAATAACCTTGAGAGGTATTTTTACATACAGCTGTTCGACTGAGTATGACAATATGAACATTAAAGACTTTGTTTCCAATAACAGTTGATGTATGCAAGATTATAAGAGCTCGTGCAATAATGACGTCCACATGATTTTCAAGATATTGGAACCCTTTCTCCCCTGCGTCCACATATTTCCTATACCTACAACATGGCTTGTATCGTTTACTCAAACCCCCCTCCTCCCTTTTATGTGGACGTTTTTATTGCACGAGCCCTAAGGCAAATATACAACGCAAATTTGAATTTTTAAGGTGCAGAAATGAGAGTCAACTTTTTAGCTTTTAAAAATGATTTCTTTAAGAAATATTTTCAGCTGGAAATATCAATGTGGTAACATCCATAAATGACGTTCTCAAATTCAGTGTTACTAGACAGAGTTAAAAATTGATAATTATGCGTCTTTCGAAGTTAAATTCATGCTGTATACACCCGTACACAACTCGTCTGCTTGCCACTAGACGATTGAAGTTGCCAGTGCGAGAGTTCGATTCCCAAATATTATTTAAAAAAAACCGATTGTCAGACGTGTGTATACAAAACACAGCTGATTGAATTGGTTCGAGTCTGTGGTAGTAGGTGGAAAAAGTTTTCACACGGTTATCCGGAAAAGATATTGTTGGGAGACGCTGGCATTCTACTCCCACTTATTTCGCTCCTATGTACATAGATGGCGATGGCACTTAACATTGATGTAACTTAGGTAGACCCACAACCATAGAAACTAGTAAAATACAACGATCTAGCTCCTAGCCGCCGAAAGGTTCTTCAGGCAGATTATTAATATTGTATGGCAACACTAAAGAATTTATGGTACTTGCAGGAATAATTCAAGCACTGAAATGACCGTTGTAATGCAAAGTACCTGCACAACTTGGTTGTTGATGCTTGTGCTGTTCATTACCAATGCGACAACATCTCAAACAACTTATGAACGCGGAATAAAGTTTATATATTTCAATGGAAGGTTTGAAAGTTATCCCATTTTTAATCGCACGATTTTGGTAATTTAACAATTATTTTCACCAATGAGTGTAACACTTCCCCAGAAAATCATTATCAATGCAATTCGGGTAAAAGCAGCAAGATAGCTGTGATCGTTCACGGTTATACGGAGAGCTGTGAAACGGTTTGGGTGAAGATATTGATGAACAGTGAGTTTTGTTATTCGGAATGGGAGAAACTTTTGACGAATGTAAATCATTTTTAGATTTGAATACCTACCGGCATGGTTGCATTGTTTGTATGGACTATTCAACTTTCTCGATGACTTCGAATTATTCTTTATTGGTTGACGATTTTAATGGAATTGCTACGGTATTGACGAAAAAGCTAAGAACTTTTAAGGCGTCGCCTTTTCTTAGCAATGAGATCTATGTGTTCGGCTTCAGTTTTGGTGGACAGTTGGCTTTGGAAGCGGGTAGAAGATTGGGAAAAAGGTTTATCAAGCAAATGGATGGTATACCAAACAATGTTCTGTAGAAATCAATCCAAAAACTAAACTTTTTTTCGAAAAGTTTGTGAACCTGCTGGGCCGGGCTTTGACAGTAACGCCACGTATTCACTCCAATCATCCAGAAATTCTGCGCAGAATGTTCAATGTATTCATACGAGCGCTGATAAAGGAACAAGCAAAAGGGATTGTCATCAAGACTGGGACATGGGAAACTGTGGCATTACACAGGCTGCAGCTGGTCCTAAGTGACATAGATTAATGGCTTACATTTAGCTCACACTGAAGACATGTTTTTTTTCCATAGGCCCCTGGGGTCTCACGGATTGTGTCCGTATTTTTACAATTACGCCTTCCAATATAAGTTTCCTGCCATTCCAAAACCATCACAATGCCAATCGGACAGAGCTGCTTCAGGTCATGTTATTAGAAATTTTAACATGGGATACAAGGACGCTCTGAAATATCTAGGAAGGTAAACCAAAAATGAGTAGCAAAAAATCTACATTTTGCGTTCCAATTACATTACGGACGAATTCCAGATTACCAAGTGGACGAGACTTCTTTGCAAACACTTTTAAGAATGCTCCATACAACGTGGAATCATAATCTGACTCCTGTCCTGATTAATATCCGTGTATGTTTGATACAATAAAAGCTATGTGGTTTAAGGGAAACTTTTTTATGACCAACGTAATCCTTCTTTCGATTCATTAAAGAGAAAGTTAGCTGAATTTGTACACGAGGTAAGAGGTGAAAAAAGGTAAGAAGTCATGCAAGAATGACCCTCGCCTTTTCAGTGCTGCCAGTCTATTTAAATCATCAATAACTCAACAAATATGTGTTTTATAAACTGAAATGTGGACTCTAAGTAGAGGAGTAGAACACCAAATTTGACTTTATAAAATGCATATTGGTCGAGTTATTGATGATTTGAATGTACTGGCAGCACTGGAAAAGGTGAACGTCAGACTTGCATGACCCCCAAGGACATATTGAAGGGAGCCTAGTCTGGTCAGGATACAACCTAGAGGCCTACAAAGTGGCAACAGACAGTGATCTGCTACAGAAACCACGTGGATAGTTTACGTGGGTTGAGCACCTAAGCCTCAAGTGTACCTGTTGTACAATCTTGAATTTATAAGTTTGATTGATGACTGCTCAGGTTCAGGTCAGATTCGGGACCATACATCAAAATTTGTTCTAGCCGGAGGACATGTAGATTCTAAGAATGAGTCCGTTCAAGGCTATAAAAAAGCAAAATCCATATGTCCGCCGAGTTGTATGACTTGGCCATACCTGGGACAATCCAAAGTTAGTTGCGTTACAAATATCTTCGACTGTGACCCATGAACTGTACTGTACCGGCTGTATTTCGCAGCAACAACTCCAACTACAATTTTTCTTCCTCAAAAGAGAGTTTATACTTTCGCGCAATTAGTTGCCGAAATTAGAAATAGCGAAATTTGGCTTATGGGGACTTAGTGGAGCGCTAGTTGCGTTACACGTTCGTGACATTTTGAGATAATTTCACCAAATCTGAACCTAAATCGATAAAGGCATTTACAAAATTTCAATCCCTGACGATCAACCAGTGGAAATAAGTTGCTTCTAGGTCGATCAAGTTAGATGGAATAGTCGATTTTATTCCCTTGACTGAAAGTCAAGGGTCTTACGGAAAGAAATACCCTCAAATGTGGGTCCCCTACTGTAGTCTGAAAATGCATTGAAAAAATTGTTTGTAGAAAAAAACGTAATTGTGGGTCCCCATTTTTTCTATGAAGCACGACAACTCGAGTAGTTTTTATCCGATTTTGGAAAACTTTCTTTCATTCGATGCTGAATTGAATTCCCGAGGTTAAGTTCGAAGATGGGCTATGTCGGATTAAGGATTTTGAAGTTATTGCAGAAAAACACCAATTATCGGTTTGATAATTGAATTGATCAATTTTCAATTTCATGCTATTGTGAAATACCAATATGACTATCTGATGATGTATCACAACGGTGCGACATGAAAATGAATTTCTTGAGGTGATAGCTGACTAAATTCTCGACTTGAAAACGTTGCTTTTACAGTTCCATCAAATCCGCATAAAACCCATGTCGTTCAATGAATGTGAATTTTTTTGGGACTGGAGGTGTCTCACAATTTTTCGTTGTAAATTTTCAATTTAGAGGGTGTGCATGAAAATAAATTTCTCGAGGTGATAGCTGACTAAATTCTCAACTTGAAAACGTTGCTCTTAGAGTTCCATCAAATCCGCATAAAACCCATATCGTTCAATGAATGTGATTATTTTTGGAAAATGAGTAAAATTTAGACAAATGGTAGCAAAAAACTTGTAAATTCGTTATCATTCATCTGGTATCTGAGATGCAATCAATTTTAAATGGTTCAATAATTTTCGACACTTTCATCAAATATATCAAATTTAAAACATTCCGAAAATCAAGTTGCATATTCCTCAGTCAAGGGACCGGACCCACCCAAAAGGTGGGACCTAGTAGTAACAAATGCCCTATGACCCCCTTTGAACACAGAAAAAAACCTGCTGTTTTGATCATATCTTTTCGAAAAATATTGAGCTACCAACCAATGGCTCAAACGACGCGTCTTTCCAATACCTTTTTGGTGAAACTATTCCAAAATGTCACAATTTAGCTGGGTTCTCCCACCTGTCCATCTATTTTCATTGGAATTAGTAGCTGCAAAAGCGGATGGGATACTGATTACAATTCAAAATAGAAACAATTTGTTAAATAGCTGTTTTGCAAGCTAAGCAATGTAACACACATCCTCATCATCATCGCTTAATATCACACAGAGCGAACCAGAACCAAAAAAACCGATTTGGAAATTTTTCCCATTTAAAATTTATCTTTCTTAACAAGTATAACTTGACGTCCAATATAAATATATATTTCCAACCCCCTCACCATAACCCTCCATCTATATAACATTTATGTGCGGTGGTATGGTAGAAAAATTCAAATCAAATTGTTTCACAATAAAATTGCATTTTATTTATTTCGAAAATCTACGAGAGATGGTTCTGTAAAAAGATGCTTAGCACAGCAGAAAATATAAACAAAAATGTTGTTTCACAAAATAATTTTTTTTTGCTTCTTCTTCTGCTCCGTTTTGTATTTTCTCTGTGTCGTTATTTTTATGCAATTTTGTGGTTTTTCCTATAAAAAGTTTTGTGTTGTGTGTTCTTGATGTATAATGTTATGGTTGTTTGAATGGCATGATTTTGATACGCTGATTTTTCCATATTCTATGGGATTTTACGTTTTCGGAATGATACACATGTACATCTGTTTCACATCTCGGATTCCGAGAATATATTCATTCCTTTCGACTTGACGGATCATTTATTACCACACCATAACCATAATAGATACAATTCACTTTTTTCATTTTATTTGCGAGAATTTAAATAAATTGAAGAAGCTTTCGGGGCCCCATTTTCCTTTTTACGATCGTTAAACATTAAACAATATTATGGATTTGAACGTGGTCGAATGTTAAGAAGGACATAAGTCCGAATCGCTCTTTTCATTTGATTCTAAAATGGGAACGCGTCAGACTCTAAAACTCAACCAATTGGAATGATAGGCTCTCCCACTCGACTGAAAACTTTATTGGGCCATATGAAAGACCATTAAATTGTTAGTTGATTGCGAAACTTGACTGTCACATCAACGAATTCCAAAAGGGTGGGAATGGTGCATAATAAGGGAATACTTTATCACCGTTAGATCGTGACGTCATTTGCGCTTTTGCTATTGAAAGTGGTTTACAGTATTCGGTGACGTACCATACCGCCTGCCCCATGCGTAAGTTGAACATTACATAACAATATGCCCCATTAATTGCATGTGTAATACTTTCGGTTTATTTTCTATGGAATTTTAAGTAAACTTCAACTTCCGCATGTTGCTGGTAGATGGTAGTAAGCCGGACTACATTGGATGCTGCTATGTACTTCATTAATTCGGTAATAATTTCCACTAACTCACTTCTTCCAACAATTTTCAACATTTGTAAAAGTGAGGAACTATTTACTCGATTTTCCAATCTTCTTCAACTATTTTCGAATCATTCACTCGCTTCCTTCAAAACTACTTAAAATACATTGAAATATCGTCGTCGACAGTGTAGTTAACTCATATTTTCCGCATATGTAAAATCAAATCAGCATCAAAACATATCAACTCTCTATGAGATGCTATATCACCGATGAACTCTTGACACTTAAGACATGGGATGGATGCTGGGTAACATGCATAAATGGAACCGACAGATGAAAAGTTGTTTCGACATCCAAGCCAAGTTCTGGTCTCATGTAAAGCATTTTCAGTGCATTTTTGGCGAAAGGTCATTCTTCTTGACGTATAACCTCTCAATATGAGACCTCTGTGAATGACCCTCTCTATTCGCGCATAAAAGTCGGCGAGCCCTCCAAAAACTATACTCTGAATGGTTTCTGAAAATGAAATGGAATCTATCTGGGATCGTAATTGTTTATATTTAGTGGGACTCCCATTTGAACATACCGAAACAGCTAAAAAAACTCACTTTTCGCCAGCATTTTCGACTTTTTAGGACTCGCTTTGGTATTGGATATGCAAATTCTACACTTGTCAAAAAGTCAGTTACCGAGGCTTGTTACACAAAAACACACTTGCGCGTTGGTTCCCTCATGTTATGAATTACTTTTGCAGTATACAATGTCAACTAATATTTCTCACTATCACCTGAAAAGATACTTGCGGTAATTTTCATTTCTTAAGGGATTAACCAGTAAAATAGCATGCCTACTGATTTGTAAATTGATATTTTGAATTATGTCGTTGCAACCCTTGCTTGAAATTGAACGTTCAACGAGCGGAAGCTTCATTCATACACAATGTGACATGTCAATCTCAAATGTTATGGAAAATTTCGATGACTATGGACACTCCCTTCAGTGATTCGATTTCGACAAACTTTTTTTTCCTGAATTGATGTAGTCAAACCTTTCATCATTTAACAACTTTATACGAACGATACTGTTGGAAATATTTGCGTCAAGCCTCTCTGGGCCCTCTTGACCGATTTTAGATAGTCATCTTCGATCTTAAACTGGCATTTGTGATTACAAAATGGAGAGATAAAGTCCCATCGACATTGGCTTGGTTTTACAAAGGCTATCCTGTTGACGGACGGATTTTTTTTTAATTGCTGATCTCTGCAAGCAAACGATTTTTAAATAAACTTCGAAGCATCGATTGAGAAGCAACTACCAGAACTTCCGTTTCAAGATATTTATACCTTCAGCTAGGAGGCTCATCATTTCTCTGTTCTACGACTAAAGTAATTGATAAAGCGCTGTAACTACGTCGTCTTGCATAGCAAAATGTATGTTAAAACCAATGGCGTTTATATTTATATTCATGAAATAGCTAAATGTATAGAAAATGAACATGCTAAATTTTAGTGAACCATAAAAAATGAAATATCTTTAGGTTAGCATCATTTCGAACATTCTGCAGATATTAGAAGGTGTAAGGTGTTACTAGTTTCAAAGACTATTAGTCATACTATTGAGGACGATGTCAAATTAGTGAAATTTCATTTTGATTATTCGCTAATGGGAAATATTTTCTTTCTGCATTTAACTGTATGAAATGTTGCAAATCAATACTTACAGCGTGATCACGAGAACAGCCTGAAATACTTGTTAGATTCGTTGTGAAATTCTCTTACAGAACAAGCAGCTTCTATTTTTGTAAATATACCAATACTTGCCGGTTAATAGTTTCATGTATAACATAAATAATTATGGTTCCACCAGTAATGCCACCAAAACGAAAGAAAAATAATCCATTCTACCCATGCATCAAAAGCGAACTTCATTCACACTTTTTTTTTGCTAAACTTAATCAGTTCCATCATAAATTTGCTAATATTTCATTTTTCTTGCGTTTAAGTACATGTTGGATTTCCATTTACCATAAAAAGGTCACTTATATTCAAGTCAATTCTATCGCCAAATGAAAATTTATTGAGATCTAAAGCCCTTCTTGTTCGCACTTGTAACCATACAATATATAAAACCGTTGTTCCCAGCCATTTTTGCTTTAAGAGAAAAGAAAATCAAGTCAAGTTGAAAAATTTTAGCAATGCGAAAATGTTGAAGAAAGGAAAAAAACATTAGGGGGATCCGTACGAGTAGTGAACGGTATATAGCTAGGTGTCTACAGAAGGCATACATCTTGAAACTGCGTTGTAACACTGCATCTTTAAATCACTCCATTAAAACTCATCCCTTGCTAAATTGCTTACAGCAATTCCAAAAGTCCCACACAAAGTCTCATTTTATGAACTAAACTTTAAAAACACTAAAATCCAAAATGGCGGCTGGTGGCCATTTTCTTACGTCACCGAAAACCGTATTACCGCTTTCCGGTCGTCATTACCTTTCCAAAAAAATCATGAAAATCGGATGAAATTTATTCGAAATGTTGACAAAAACTCACAAATCTGCACTGTACGGCCGAGTACCTCGACTTAGGCTCACTCTATGGACTCTAACTTCCGAGCCCATGAGAAACTGTTTCTTCCTGAATTGATGTAGTCAATACCTTTCATTTGCACCATTGATCAACCTTGTACCGATAATTAGATTGGTTGGGCTTTACTCAACAAGTCATCCTGCAGATGGAGAGATATTTTTGTATTGCTGATTCGGCATCTAGGGGTGACCACAGAAGGTTTGCCTCCACTCAAGGATTCGAATTCGACGGTCGTTACAAACGTAAGAGTTAAAGCATAGGACCCTTGAACTTCATACGGGCCAAAAAAACCGACGAAAAAAAGGAAATAAAACGTTAACCATTTCAATGTGCTGAGACTGTTACATTGGCAAGGCATAAAGGGGGAGTTGTGTGGGTAAGAATTTCGCAATGGGTTGAATGAAGAGAGAGAGAAAAATAAAATAAAATAAAGAAAAGAACGCAATATATCACAGTTATATTAGCCTTAACAGTAGAATTTTCGATTTTATTGCGAATTTTTATAGAATTTTAAAAATCCATTTAAATAATAAAATATTTTTGTGTCTTTCATCATTTATATATGGTATCGCTGGTGCCGCTTCTTTTGCGGGGAAATAAGAAAGCAGTTGGGAGAATGACTATACACGGTGAGCTCTAAAGGAAATGTATTTGATGTCGCGTGTAGACACATTCTTCTTCCTCGCTTTAGTTTTGCCTATGACTAGTGTTTGCAAAAATTTTCCTGATTTTCTAGTCATTTTCACTTTCAGGGTCTGCGTTTTGAATTTTTAATTTAATTCATTTCTCATTGATCGTGCTACGGGTTGCCCGAATTGCTATTGTCGCTGTCGCATTTGGCCGGACCAACTGTACTTTGGTCTTCCGCTTTTACTCATTTTAGGGATGTTTATCGAAAGAACTTTTCTAGTCACATTGCTTTCACCGAGGAAGTAGACTTTAGCCTCTCTCTTTACATAGACACCATAATACAACGAGTTCGGGATCTTTCTGAGTGCGCGAAGAGAAAAAAATTAGCGTCAAGTAGAGGACCATCAATATAAATCCATGCTCACCCTTAGACTCAGTTTCCTGAGTTATGATCGCAGCAAATTGTGATGTGAGGAGGTATTCAACACTTTCCATTCTATTTGCATAATGCAACTCGCTACGCCCTGGCCGTAAACTTCACACTCACCGGGCTTTTCTTGTTGTGCACAAACCACTAACAAAACATCTTTTTGGAATAAATTCAAGTTGCTAGATTATTACTTCGATATTTTGCTGTGCCTGAACCTGAGGTTTCATTTCTTGTGAAATTTCCTTCAATCCACTCAGAATTATTCGTTGAGATTCGTTCAGGCTATCGTGATAACAAAGAGCGAAAAGTGCTTCTTTTCAAAAGAATCTTTTGAGAATAACTCCCGGACCATTGGGGCGACACCGCTCATTTTCAAAGTTGACCTGCGGAATTTGATTATCTGTCGAACGAAAAAAGTTTTTGAAAATCGGTTGAGATTTACTCAAGTCATTGTGATATCGAAGATGTAAAAAAGCGTTACACACATACATTTACCGCCGGAAGACCCCTTCCTTACAGTCAAGGGAATACCCGATGGATAACCTTGTTGTCGTTCTGTTGTTCAGGCTGGTGAAATTGTCTTTTTTAGCTTTCAATAATCTGAACGAGTCATCTTTATGAATCAAAACATTCATTTTTACTTTACAAAAACTGGAACGATCCACACAGATCTACACCGATGGGTAACGCACAGATGAAAGCGTGTGCCCTTTTCCTATTCAATATATTTTCACCAATGTACCTCCCGTATCTATAATCTCTGCATTTTCCTACGAAAATTTTATTCGAGACCATAAAACTGGACTATCAACGAAAATGATAATAAAAAAATGTTATTATTTTACCCAAAAATACGAACATTTGGTTTATCATCAATGATTCTTCATGGGGATAAAAATTTAATGAATTTATTATGGGACATTATATATGGAAGAGGAAAGGAAGACGATGCATGTAATGTGTATATAGAACCGAGAGGAGAGTGAAATCATCTTTTCCGTATCAATTTATATTTATACATTCTGTACAGCGGGATAGAGGAACCCCTTTTTTATATTTTTGTCAAACTGAATATTACAGCGACGATTATATTCAAGAGGAGAAGATATGAAATTATTATTATAACATTCGAGTGTGGAAGGGTGGTGTCTTTTATCAATAAAATTGTCGTCTTTTTTTCGATTTATTTTATTGTTCTGCTCGTCTGCCAGAGCCCGGTTATGGAAATATCTACTGGATGTGTCATTGTTTGAACAACGACAGCAACAATACAATTTAACATGCTACGCGGATTTCTGTCTTACTTCGGACATGTATGGCTTTCCGTCACTTTTACACGTTCGACAAGAGAAACTCTTCTCCTTCTTCTTTTTTCTCAGCCTGCTGAATGTAGGCCTCCCCGATTTTCTTCCATCTTGAACGATCCATTGCCACTTGTTACCAGTTCACATTAAACTTCCTTCTCTTCAGCAATGATTGCGTACGTCCACCTCTCTGGTGGTTTGCCTCTAGATCATCTATAAGTTGGTCTCCAGTCCATGATTGCTTTGGTCCAACGTCCATCTGTCCTCCTTGTAATGTGTCCCGCCCAACTCCACTTTAGAGATGCTATTCTTTCCGCTGCCGCTATAACCCAAGAAACACTCACACATTTATTCGATCACCGGCAAAGAAACAAAACAAACAATTCTTTCCATCACATCAACGACTCTGGTTTCTTGTCAAATCGAATGATTTGTCTTTCGGTCTATGAGCGTAATTCCAAGCATACTTCGTTCCATGGCTCTTTGCATCACCCTGCATTTATTTTCAGATGCTTTTGTGAACGGTAACATTTCCGCTCCATACGTTATGAAACATTTGAGACATTGAGACTGATATCCATATTGCTTTTGTCTTCATTAATGTTTGTCATGACTTTGGTCTTCGATAAGTTGATCTTGTGACCATGTTTCCGCTTAATCAATTTCCGCTTTAGCTTCTTCAAAGTCGATGAATACCAAGACTATCCACATCTCGTATTCTTTGCATTTCTTAACCAATGTTCTCATCACCTGCAAGTGATCATTTGTGCTCAAACCAGATCTAAATCCAGCTTGTTCAACAGGCTGGTAGAAATCGAGCTTACTGGTGTTATTCTTTGCGATGATTTGCACGAAGAACTTGTAGATTGTTGGTAAGAGGTTTATGGGTCGGTAGTTTTCTTGCTTGGTTAGGTCTCCGTTATGAGTTTGCCAAGTGTACGATCCGAAGGTCAAAATTGAAGTTATTGCAAACAATTCATAAACTTGACAGAATTATTGTGTGTGGTGAATGTTGAGGGTTTAATATGCTGTCTTCAATTCTAAAAACAAAAACTTTGCAGAAAAGTTCAACCACACCCATACCAAAAGAACTAACGGCATGGCAGTCCCTTCCTTTTTCGATTATCTTGAAAGAGGCCACTAACAGGCATGCAAAAATTGTGCAAAAATAATCCACACCAATTATCATATAAAACAAATTTGGCACACTAAATCCTATTCTAATTTATTGG
>JANTFA010134780.1:0-13102 GCA_026413405.1 Phytosciara flavipes
ACTTGTGAAACTGGTAGCTTTATACTGACTCAGTGACTCATTTGTTTCTTTGAAAATTTCATTACTTCACTTCACATTGAAAACCTCAACATATGATCTAAATTTCAATTATAAGCAAAGCTAAATCCATAAATTGTAAAGAGAAAGCCGTTCAAATATTTTGACACAAAACAGACCTTCATGTCATCGGTTTATTTATTGCGGTGGTGGTATAGAATTAACGGTGTACATCTTAATGGATGCATTCGTTCGTTGTTCCTATTTAATGCGTTTTGTGACAAGAAAGCAATAAAAATTTAAAATTAAACTTTGTTGTCGTTCACCCCCTCACTTTTACCGAGTACTGTTAGATAATTTAATACATTTCCTCCGTCAGCATAAACATTTGAAAATTGATAAAGAGAACAGAGAAAAACATTAAAATGCGGCGCATATTCTACGCCTTAACACAAAATAACCCTCTGGTGATGGGATATAACGTAGAAACATCTGTAATTGCATCCACATAAAGCAATATTTACTACGCACAAATATTTCCGTAAACGAACAAAAAAAATCTTCTGTTGACAAAGACGCATTGAACGCACAGACTTTCCCTTATTACAATCTTTCATTTAATCATCCAATCCACGTTGAAATATATTTGCTAAGCCTTGCGTACTCACAAGTAGTTCAGCAATATTCCAAAATTGGTGCGATAATTGAGGGAAATATTAAGGTGAATTGAAGTCCATAACAGAAAAATCCATATTAAAAAGTCGACCGAATTCGCTGTGGGACATGTGCTACGTTTAAATGGAAATTGTTGATTGACTTTTGTATGTATGCACGTAACGACGATGGTAAAAGTTTTTACTCGCTGCACCCCTGGGAAATGATTCATTACCTGATGACATTTGCGGTAATTTCCATTTCTCCAGGGCTTCGCTAGTAAAATAGCATACCAACTGGCTTGGAGATTCTTATTTTGACTCATGTGGTTGCATCCCTCTCCTTCGACTCGAGCTGCAAATGCCACACTTGTCAAAATATAAATCTCCAAACCAATACGTAATCTACTATTCTTTCTATAAGACACTGATATTCCCTTATCCGTTTGAGTTGGATGGCTAACTATCTCAATACACAATTTCAACTTGCCACTGCAACAAGAAATTCTAAGGTAAATCTGAAATTACTCAATAAACGAGCTACTGCATTTAGTTTTTTTACAAATTCGTTTAATGCCTTGTATTGCATATTATGGATCGTGAAACAGGTAACATACGAACGGAGAAAAAAAAAGCTTACAGCAAAAGCAGACATAAATTCTCGTTACGTGGCATTTTCATAGCCTGAAGCAAAGTATTTTTTTGTTGTTATTAACTGGGAACCAGTTTTGAGATAAATTTTTTTCTTTATTGTATGCGAGCTCAAGTGGAAGTATGAATTTCTTGACCAACAAGTACATCTACAGAGAGTGGTCTGTATATATAGACTGTACATTAAGTTATGTTGGCTGAAATGCATTGATTCGGTGCACTCTACGGCATAATTCAGAAAAAAATGCACAATTTTCTTCTCACAATTTTTTTTTCTGTTGCTTTTTTTAATCAGCCGGACTTTGAAATTAATGTGATTTTTTTTGGTAAATTACGTGCGTCGGTAGTCGGTTTAAAATAAAACAAAAGAGAATGCGTGATGTGCACGGAATAGTAAATGAGTTTTTTTATGGCTTTCAGCAGATTATTTTGAAGAAGTTTAGATTGAATTTTGTTATTGCCTTGCTACGCAATCGGTCAGAGCCTTCTGTTTTTAGGCCAAAACGTATGTGCTATAGACTCAGTTCAAAAAGAAATTGAGGTTAAGTTTTGTTACGACAAAAAACTACGAATTCAATGTACAGTTTGAATGAGTTCGCACCGAAAGTGGTTAATTTGAAGCTGAACTCATACACAAAACAAACTTCTTCGTTTAGCACACCGTGTAGTTGTCAAAATGTTTTTCAACAATGGGTCACATGCATACCACGTGTGTATTAACAATAGCGCACATGTTTCAAAAGACATGGTCTAATATGTGCCATCTTGTTTGAATACATTTTGACAACTACCAGTTTGACTGTACCAGTATTTAGTTTGACGCCGAAACAAAAGGGCGAGCTCGATAATTGTATTTGAAACTCATAGTTAGCCTGTTACATCTGCTATCGATGTAACAGACAAAAAACAAATGAAAATCTACGGCTAATTCGATCTTTATATAGTGAATTTATGTTCAAAGAATTGAAGTAAAAGATTTGAAATAAAAATTACGAAAATGATTTGTTTAAAAGAAGTAAAAGACCCGATGTTAATACTTTGATAAGCTTGTCGTCTGTGACAGGTTATGAGTTACCAAGAAAAAGAAGACCTTCAGCTAGAAGATATTTAATCCTTGCATCGGCACGAGTCGTGGTTTATAGCAATTCCATTTTCATTCGCAAGATTGTATGACAATTTCACTAATTCAATTGCACACAAACACCAGGGAGTAATATCGCGCTCAAGGAATTTAATTTTGACAGAGTTCACGGAATGGATGTGAGACAACTGTCGGCGGAAGTATATAAGTTCAACAATTCGATAGCATTTCTTATGAAAGGCCAACTGGCGCAAATGTTATTAGATGTGCAGAAACGGCTGGGCTTGGAAGCGTATCATTCGTTGAGCGATATGTTTCTTCAAAAATCTTTGACATCATACATGGTGAGACGTGATTTTCCTTTCATTGAGGCTGTAAACGACATAATGCATTGATTGAAAGGTGGGCCAATAAAATTAATGAACTGGAAGGGAACGGACTTTTGAAAATGAACCTCAATCGTCCCATCAAAACCAATAACGTATCAGACAACGATGAATTTTCTGTGCTGACTCTCCTTTGGCTGGATTGCAGGGACAGTTGTTTTTATTTGCGAACTTATGTGGAACAAAGTCAAGTCGGGTGAGTGGCTTAGGAACTAAAAAGAACAATAAGTTAGTGAAATGTGCCGCCTATCTGAAATTATATCTGGAGTCATGGTATTCAGTGTCGACAAGCCCGTGTATGCTAATCCGCCACTGCATTGATCGCAATAATGGCCAAGGCCATATGCGGGCATAAATTGCATTTGTTTAAAATCTCTGCTATTTTCCAAACGATGCAAATAAATTAGTGGCAAGTTAATTAAAATTCTTTCCAAAATATTACTCTCTAATAACCGAGCGACAGTGCATGAGTATAACATAAACATAAATCTCGAAATGCTAATTGATTTTATGTGCATATAAAAACGGAGCGAAAGACAGTTATCATCAATACAATTTAGCATTTTTGGCCGATATTTCAACGGTTTTTAAAACGATGGAACAAGAAAACGAGCACGTTATTAATTGACTAATTTACTGTTAATTAAGACCAATATCTTAATGACAATAGAAAATTTCCAAAACCCCGCATATGGCAAATCTATAGCGAAAATGTTAGCAGCAACATGTGAACAATTTTCTCATAGTTAAATATTACCCAGAGAGAGCACACATATGTCTCAGTCATATGCTACAATAGAAAACTATATTTTTTCCCAGTTTATAATGGCAATGCCAAATAATGTTCTCAATTCAAAACGTTTGGCGCTAATTGAAACTAATTACAGAAAATTGTTTTTCATAAAATTGAAAGCAAGGTGATGTTGCATATGGAGCGAATTGATTTTTTGAATCAGAAATAGTTATGTTTCACCCAAGGTAGGTAAGAAGAGATGTGCGAGAAAATACCAGCATACCTACCGTGGTAGAAAGAACGTTCTTTTTTGCAATCCGGGTAAACAAATGATTTTGCGTTTCTTTTCGAATTTGAAGCGCACTGGCTGAATACAAGCAACACACACTGTACGGATAATAGTGGGAATTTTGCTTGATTTTTACAAGTGGTTCCAGGAGATTCCGGATGGTTCTCGTGGTACAATCGAAAAGTGATGTACAGAAAGTGCCCTTCATTTTTGGTGATGAACAAGTCATTCATACATCATTTTGACCAAAAAATTTGACCGCTACAACTTTGAGTCATTTTGACTCGGCCACTTTTATACGTAGAGGTGCTTGTATTGAGGCTATTTAAATCCGGGCAATAACGACACCTTTCCAATGCAAAACATCAACTAATATTCTACGAAATGTTCACATGAAAATAAAATTTCATTTGAATTTTCTAGAAGGCTAACAGTCGTTGTTTCATGATCAGTACGCCCTTCGTGTTGAGTGTTCGCAGCGTAGTCTTGGCAAGAATTTTATATATAAAAAATTGACAATTTATTCAATATATTGGCTCGATATCGCGCACGCTAGCCAACGTATCGAGGGTGTCAGTGAACAAATCTTCACTCATATGCCATCGAACATATGAATTTTCAAAACGTACTAAATCCATTCAATTTCTTATAATTCGCTAAACCTTCCACTTCAATTTATTATTAGTATCTACAGTCTGTTCGCAATTTCCATACTTTTCATATTATGAGGCTTGGTCTACTTCTAATACATCTATTTTGAGTATAATATTCGAACAGGCTGCAGTTAAATATAAAAAATTGAAGTGAGAATGTTTAGCGAATTATAAGAAAATGAATGAATTTAGTACGTTTTGAAAATAAGCTCATCATATGAAGGTGATGATTGTGGCACGGAATTGCAAAAATGCCTTTTTCTTCTGCTCCTAATTAAATCATTGAGTTCATAATGAAGAGTGTAATGCGTTAAGTAATACGATGAATGTAATATGGTTGTCAAAGATTTTGAAGATAAAAATGTCTGATGTTTAACTAGAATTAGGGTATATATTGTGCTGTGCTGTGCAGTTCAATGACAACTCATTCAGAATTGCATGAGGACCACATCTGCAATTCATTATGTAGGTACCACCCATGAAAGAACCGCTCCTTTTATGTTCATAAAGATATTTCTTTTGTTAATAATGTCATGGCTATTTGTGTACACATTTTAACATTGTCTACAATCTGGTATTAAGACTAACAAATGAAACAAGTCTTGAGGCTAATAATATTTTTGTATTTTATAAAAATTATATAAGAAAACGGAACATACATATACGTATACGTCTGAAAGATATATTTTGCAGTGAAACAATATTATATCCAGCAAAGCTGCAAGGCATTCACCACGTAAAATATATATGAAACATAATTCAATGGCTTGAAAAACAGCGAAACTGAAAAAGACTCGTTTTAGTTGGAACGACTGATATTATACACGTTATATTGCCATTTATATTGGTCATTGATCGCGATCAAAGTGCATTATTTATGCAGATCATGTGTAGAACATGATTCTTTGGTTTTTTTTTCCTTTTAAAATTTTTGTTTTTCAAATTTATTGAGCTTATATGCGTGTGTATAGCATCGACAAATTGGTGCTGCAAACTAGTTTCTTCATTTGAATTTTTTTTTCTCCACAAAATGCTAACACACAAAGTAATCGGACCTAAAGATCTGAGGGGTCATTCACAAACTCCGAACGCTCTACAGTAGTGAGGGCGTGTGATTTGTCCTTATTAGACCTAATGGGAATATTGTAGAATTCCAACAGAGTGCAACAACGAGACTTACTCAAATATTTCTTTGTTTGATTGTCAGTATTTTAGATAGTATTTCGCCTTACTCTATCTACAGAAACAACGCAAAGAGGCCTCATTCAAATTTCTATCAAAATTAAGCTAAGTAAAAACTTGAATTAGGCCTCTTTGCGTTCTTTTTGTAGCTTAGAGATGAGCGGGCCGTTCTCTGCTTGAAATTAGAAGAAAATTCCCGGCCCGGAAACGTACCCGATGATTAGAAATTTTGGTTGATGTGTCAAACTTGACAACACAACACAACACAAAACTTGACAATAGAACAACACACAAATTTCAATAGAGTGTTTCACTTCGTTATAACACTAACTTAAATGAGCTGGGAATCTATCGTACAAGGTTACTGTTCGAAAATATTCTAACTTCATACAAAGTAATTGCGTACCTGCAAGGCCAACTGTTCGAAAACTGTGCTAACTGTTCGAAAATTGTGCTAACTGTCCGAAGTAAAACACCATGTACTCAGGTGTCTTTCGCGTTGCTATGTGTAGCTATAGTCTGCCTATATGAATTGAATTCGCATGAATGATGTTCATGATTTAGGAGGATACCGCAAAGTACTAAGGCCTAATAGTCGGTCATTATCGAAGCGACTTATCTGCAACTGTGCAACCTCAATATTCTAGAAGTATACCTTCCAAAGTTATTTCGATGGTTAATGTTTGTTTAAGCTCACCTGTTATCGACAGTCAGTGACGACAAAGATAAACGAAATGCTCAGTTGAGTGTTTTCTTATAATATAGCAAAACGTGCGGCTGAACAAATGAAGTACAAGATTTTGCCATTTATGAGAAGATAATTTTGGTGTGAACGATAGACTTTGCGAAATTTCTTAAACGAAGTGAGGGCGACAAGCTAAAGGGTCTAAAATCGACCGTCGACAACAGACACAATTTTTCGGTCCGAGTGACCAAATTTCAAGATAAATTATGTAATTTGAACTCAAAGCATGGGCAGAAAATTCTCGCTCTTTCTGTTTGTGATCACAAAGAAAAACAGTTAGCGAGAAACATTATGAGAAATGAGATGGTTAACAAAATTTGACCGTATGCAAGAAAAATGCTGAGATTGACAATGATGGCACTTATCGCTCGTTAATATTATTAAAATCACAGAACATTTCCATGTTACCATTCTAATCTGAATCAAAACATTTTTGCTGAACCCTAAATTTCCAAGGGCGTCAACTCAAGAGATAAGTCTACCGATCTGCCTCCTTCTTTCATATACCATGCCATTTTTTCCGACTTTATTTCTTTTTTAATTGTCGTCCCGTAAAAACATCAAAGCAAACAAACAGCTGAAAAATAACGTGATATTGTGTGCGACCAATTTGGTTTGTTTATTTTAGCAGCAGATCGATAAAGCGCTTTAAAATAATACAAACAATTCATTAGAAATCGTTTAAAACATTTATCACTGTTATTTATCCATAAACGACGATCGTGCCATATGTAAAACGTCGCTGTAAAGGACAAAAGTGTTTTGTTCATCGATATCGTTGAATTTGATATGGCATTTAATAGGGCATTCAGCATAATTTTTGTGATGACAATTTCGAATATCACGTTCGTATAAATAGAAACATTATAATGTGGAATCGATTTGCGTTGTAGAAAGTTCTTTATTGCAATTCCGGGCTATAATCATCACCTTTTTACCAGATGCATGTGTTTGATGTCATATGAGTGAAGATTTTTTGAACGTAGCGTTCGATAGCGTGCGAGAAGAACTTTCTTGGACTCATTTGTGGTGCGAGAAAACTTTTTTCGCACTCTATCGAGCCTTTATCTTGAAGAAATTGTTTTTATAATAGAAATCTTGCGGAGACTGGAATTCGAACACCCGATACCAAGTTCATTCTGTTAAAACGACTTAGCAAAACAATTATATCAGAGAGATGATAATATAACGAATGGGACGCAGAGAAATAATAGCAGGTGGCGTTGCTTCCGTCTCTGTGGGGCGTCCAGTCTTTATGTTTTCATCGAATATGGACAAAATATCTTCATACCTTCCCTGGTAAGAAAATTACTAAGCTACACAGCAAATTTGGCTATATTGCAAAAATCATTTTGTATTATGAACCGAATGGAAAAGAATTCATATCATCAAACTATTAAATTACTATGAGTAGGTAGAATTATTATATAAATAACCGAAATTCAGTTTAAATCGGCGTTTTTAGTAATTATCATTCATGAACAATAAGCAGATTGTGAACGTTTATGTATGCAAGAAAACCATCCACAGAATGAAACTGAAAACATGATGGTAGCTCAGAAGAGAAATGCTAAGTTGGTACACTTGAGGGGAAGTAGAACAAATCTGAAGTGACAGCTGGGCTGTATGTCAGAGAATTGAGAGATTTTTATACATACAGTCCAGCTGTCACTTCTCATATTTTTTCTACGTCGTCCCAGGCGTATCAACTTAACATTTCTCTGTACGCTCCCTAGTTGTTTGAAAGACAATTTGACATTTCACAATTATTGGCTGTCTATAAATTACGTCCACCAAAAAGTCGAAGTTTTCGCTCCTCCTCCCCCTTTGTTCACTACTGTCCGAATTTTTAAACCCTCCCTTTCTAATGGATCTACTTTATGGATGGTCCCTATTAGCACGTTTGTTTTAAGGTTGCCCAAGCCGTCCAAATCCTAAAGGCGGCACTGAATGTAGTGAATCACTACTAGTGATACATTCTACATCTATTGCTACGAACAACAGAAGTCATAAGTCAGATTTAATGACTATAGTCCCATTGCCATTTCTGTAAGGCTAAGAGAAATGATTCTATCAAACTGTACCGAATAAGAGCTCCTTCTCCATTGTACCTTTCTGTGTTGTTCCCATAAATCCGTTTTAGTTTAATCTGCGATCAGCAATTCGTCTTATTTTTCTATCAAACAAATAACTTTACCTTTCCAACACCTAATAACAATCGGAAAAAGACAAAAGCAAAAGAAACAACCGCACGCATACACCAATAACAATGAACCAATTTAACAGTCCACCTCGATCCGTTTATCTTAATCGCAACTAATTCACCGTTATTCGCTCCAATTAATGTGTCACAATTTAAGTTGACGATATAATGGAACACTGAATTGATAAAGTATTCGTTTGTAGCGCACTGCAGTGGAGTGGAATTTATTCGGTAGATTTTCATTTTAAAGTTCCGTTGAACTGAACTCAGAAAAAAAGGTATTGGAAACGATAATCTTAGCGATTTGATCAACCATAAAGCCAATTTGAAACCTGAAAATATCGAAACAAAATTTGCATAATATAAAATCAACAAGAATTTATCAAAGGTTTTATTTTCGGGTCATTTAAATGCACGAACAAGTGAGTGAGCTAGCAACACGTTGCATTTTTATGAATTTTAAAATCTCGAAAATCAGTCAAGTGTAAACCGATTTTATGAAGTTGTTAGATTGAAATTGCTGTTTATCGACGTCATGTAGGTATTCGAAATGACAGACGCGGATTCACC
Organism: Phytosciara flavipes; assembly: GCA_026413405.1. NCBI lineage: Eukaryota > Metazoa > Arthropoda > Insecta > Diptera > Sciaridae > Phytosciara > Phytosciara flavipes. Next base: position 9,144 of record JANTFA010134780.1, read on the forward strand.
TCTTTGAGGGAAGTATATGAAGTAGATCGGATCAAAGAGGTAAGATAAAATCGTTATTTGTTGTATTGCGCATGTCCCGCATCTCTTCAGATTAGTTTCTCATTTCCATCTTCGAGTTGCTAAAAAGGAAATATTTCCATGACAGAAAAACGTTCATTTTCGAGGCTATTCATTTTTGCAATTTCTTCCATTTACTGCGACCGTCCCTGTTTATCACATTATTGAAGATCGACGCAAGAAGCATATGTTTTGCATTTTCTTAATGGCGAATGAATGTCACGTACGTCAAGATCTAAAACTGATAGGTTATGTGTCATTCGAGTGGGTGTATCACACATTAAAAAATGACTTATAAGTGACAACGGCCGTCCTGCAAAAATTCAAGAGTATACCGGTCAGTGCAGTTTCTATTTTTGGGAAATTAATTTATTGCCTACCTCATGCGAAAGTGGAACATTACGAAGCTAATCGAATATTTTTGATTAATTTTCTGAGAATTTTTATTTAAAATTCAATTCTCGCATGTAAGTCAGAAGACATTGGATGCGAAAGTAATTCACGTCGTAAGTCCGCTTCAAAATTTGAATTTTGAGTGAATCGATGAACGAACAAATGAATTGAAAAGTAAATGTCAACGCACTCTAATATGAAAATATCGTGAACATGGGTCATACAACGCTGCGTCTGCGATTCGAATCTTGCGTTTCTTTTTAAATTTCGAGCGGACTTACGGCGTGAATTCCTAATTGAGGTAACCATTTTTTAACAAAAGCAAAGTCACTTAAATGTTTGAGCAATTTCCTTTGATAACTGTTTTCGACTCTACACTCTTGTCAGTAGAACAGTTAAGGTGTCGTTCACAAATTACATACGCCGAAAACTAGAATCGGTGGTTTCATTGAAGAGTCATTTAAAGGAAAATTTTTGGCGAACAAAATGATTAAACCCGTGAAATCCTCAAGAAACGACGGTTGTAGTTCGATAAAACGTCGAAGAATATGTCGAGTGGTTGCTAAGTGTGGACGAGTATGGTGAAGTTTCAGACAAAAGGACGAAGAACTTCCGAGTAGCATAATTTACAATATGAAAGAAAAACATTGACTCCAATCTGGCAAAACGTTTATTAATTTTCTTATTCACAAAAACAGCACGCACGCTTTTAGCTAAACCGAGTTAATGTTCGAATAGAGTTGCCAAATATCGAGCTCTTCTCACACTATGTCTAAAAATAAATCTTGCCAAAGCCAGGCTCCGAACGCCCGACACCAAGCGCATTCTGATGATGAAGCAACGACTATAGCCATTCAGCAACAGAAGCACAAAATTAAGCCGAACGTATTGATGAAGTGTATAAACTGAGCATTGACTACTTGATTTTATTCAAATATTGTCTCTTTAAATCACACTGCATGCAATGGTGTTGGTGTATAAAGCAGTTTGAATGTTCTAGAAATTCAAATGAATTTTCGTTTTCTTGTGAATTCGTGAAATCATGTGAAAAAAAAACCCTCATACGGGAAAAGGTAACGTATGTTCCTTTCGATAAAACTTCCAAAACATGTGACGTATTTTCCGACTGTACGAAATAAATCAGAACAATTATTTTAAGAACAAAATTTTTTCAGTGAAAACCAAGTTAAATCACCAGTGGCAGACGTTGAGGAAACAATACGTTCTGCAAAAACCGATTTATAATTAAGATTTATTTCATATGGACGAAAAATACGTCACCAAATAGGACATGTGAATGTTTTGGAAGTTTTGGAAAGAACTTGCATCTCCTTTTCCCGATTGAGGATTTTTGTCGAATTTGGTCATAAGCGTGTATTTAGAAACACTGACTTAATTGATGAGTTTCGCTGCTCCGATCGAGCTGCTTGATTCTATATTGACCGAAGCCGAATGAAATTATTGCAACAATGAAAACGATAACCAGCAAGAGAGTAATGATTACAAAAGCATTTCGTTCCACGAATGTCATGTGACATTCGTTGATGCGGCTATATTGATGATCGCTTGAATCTACTCCTTTTCTTACTTCAGCAGAGTCCTTTCTTTCTACATCAGAGTCCGCTTCTCCTTCCTCATAGTCTATTTTTCCTTCTTCCTCGTAATCCCTGCGTGGAGGCGTATATGGAGCGGTGGTACTTGCCGTTGCGTCACAATTTTTCAAGTGTCTCTTTAAATATGTTATGAGATGTTTATGATCGCCTAAATAATCAACGCATCGATTGTACTGAAAATATCCCTTCTCTAAGTTTATTAGCGGATCCAGGGCCAAACTGTCAACAAATGTCAAACTACAGTTGAAAAATGATATGAATTTTATAGTCGATTTTCCGTCGAAGTATCCTCGTTCGATTCTCTCAATCAGATTGTTTGAAACATCGAAAATTTTTAAATTATCCAGACCTTTCAGATCTTCAAAGGTCAAACTTTTGACCTTAGAGTGCATCACATAGTAAATTTTGAGATTCTTGAAAAATTTACCAACGTTCACAGGCAGCACCGGACAATTTCCTTGATCAACAAAAAACTTTTGAACGTCGTCGTTGGTTTTGCCCTCAGTATGATTACCCACAACTTGGGTGATGGCTCGGTTATCCACTGTGTTCGTAAAGTTTTTAGCAATGCACGTATAGTATGCGCCCCAAAATGTTCGGTGAAATGCGAAATCACATTCAAGAACGATTCCATGCGACACCGAAACTCCAATCGCCAGAAGTATGGGAAACGCCCTAGACAAATAGTTGACTTCAATTAAAAACCTTCACTTAAATATTCATCAACACTTCAACTCACGATTTCATTTTAGGGAAATGTAGACTGTCGTCTGTCAGATATGAAACTGTTTTGAGTATTCAATTCGTTAAGATTCTCAATTGAACATTTATATAAGGTCATGAACCGTGATTTGTGGCCATCCGACTATTTTCAACTTTGCACGCCAATATCTCCAAACTTTTTGAAGTTAACGACCAACGGTCGACTTCATTATGAAGATTGAACTCTTTTGGCTTCTTAATTAACATTTTATGAGTTTTTGAATTTTTATTTAATGTTTAATTTGGTTTGAGATTTGCGGTAAGTTGATCTTGGTTCGTGATATTTGTATTTGCATGAGATTCCATATGAACCGAAAGTTGGTGGTACCCAAAAAACTACACGCAAATCACGTGGTTTGGGGTAAAATAAAATCAACATGTAAATATACATAAGGAAATCACGGTCAGGTTTTTTGCATTCGCAAATCACGTTTCATGACCTTAATCGTAGTGACGACAAAGATTTTGATTAAACTGACACAATCATCATACTTTTGTGCATGTTAATCATAACATCTTTTGCATCTCTGACCTTAGCTTTTCAGAACTGATATATGAGATGCAGGTTCATTTCCTTTAATTTGAGTTATTACCGTCGGGTGTTTGAACCAACATGATATTTGTTTTCTACTGTAAACTGTTGATATTTCATATTGTTCTCGAGTTTGATCGTCGCAAGATAATAGCATTCAAGGACACATTGAGAAAGTTAGGATCAAAACTCAGTCTTTCCCATATGTCAAAGTGACATTTAAAATGTCAAACAAAACTTTCTTTGAAGTTTTCTTTCAGTTCTTTCGTGACAATGAAATTGAGGAAAATAGAAAAATTTTGATTGAATTTGAAAAAAACTTGTTCGGAATTTTAAACGTCATTTTGACAGATGGAAAAGACCGGCTTTTGATCCGTACAGACTCGACATAGACTATTAGGACATTTATTTATTTACTCGTATAGTTTTTACAAAACAGTTTTTACACAGACCACTTAATTCTAGAATTTACTTTATCGTCCTCGGAAACTAGGCCCCACCTTTTGAGCGGGTCGGATCCCTTGGCTGATTGAATTTCGCAATGGATTGGACGAAACTTCAATCTAAAAGACCCGAACGAAATGCATGGCAATATTATTTAT
>JANTFA010134802.1:0-13100 GCA_026413405.1 Phytosciara flavipes
TATGTTGGATGCAAATTGAAGATTGAATGTGTAATGCATTCAAGAGCGGCTGCACTGTATTATGCTTTTCATTGAAGTTGGTTAAACTTTCCAGAATATATTCTCGTTGTATATATTGTGTTGAGTGGGTGTGTAGATGGGATGTCATTCATGACATGCAAATGCATTTCATTAAAAGGAAGTATCAAATTTGATGTCAGTAGGTACTATAATCATTAACGTGTTGTCCAACATGTCAACACAATTTTCTTTTCTACAATTGACGGCAAAATGGGAACGTGTACGTAATTACTGAATAGAAAATTACATGTAGGAAATTCAGAATTCTAGATTTATATTCCACACTATTGCGGAGTAGAGAGTCGCATATCAACATCATAATATATAAGGGAAAAAAATAGCAGAAAAGGAACTCTATTCAATCCTGTAAAACGTTGGCGTCAAAAAGATTTATCAACATGAACCCCATATTCTGTCAAAAATATCGATTCAATGCGCGCGCACCCAATCTCTGCAGTTGAACTGGGGGGATTGGTATAATATGGTTTCGTTTCATTTGTGCCATGTAACTGAGCTTTCGAGAGTAAACTATTGAATTTTGCAAATATAAATTCGGAATAAAGCAGAAAAAGCACTTGAGTAATTGTTTAGCTGACAAAATAAAGTAAATATTTAACCTAACGGACATTTGATCCGCAATAATTGTGATAAAACGTTCCGACCGAAAGGTTTTCCGTTCAACATAAAAATTTAATTGTTTAAGTGGTCAGTGTGTGTGGAGATGGAACTGTATATTGGATCCACTTGAGACAAAATGATAAGGTTTGATCGATTCCATTCAAGCAATACATAAATCAACATCCAATTGAATTTTAATTTAATTAATTTAAATGAATCGAGGGTATGCTGCATCATATCATGACTAGGTCAGTTACATAATCAATATTCTTTCGCATATTATAAGACCAAAAACACACACAGGAATAGGAAGTGATTACATAAAAAAGAAAAAAAACTTTATTGGACCGGAACGATGTTCAGGTAGCTTTGATAAACAGTTTTAGTTGTGTATCCAAGTGAAAAGTGAGTGTGTGACACATATAATGGGGAAAAAGAAGACACCAGTGGAGGACCTGGTTGTTCCGCCGCAGGATCAACGTATTTGTGGAACGATATGTATATGTCAAATGACTCTGGTATTGAGCTCGGTGGCATTAGTCTATTTGACTGGTAAGTTACATTGACTATAGAGTGCTCCCTTGCATTCTAAATCGAAGCTAAAGAATGATTTAACGGCTCTGGATTGCACCAAAACTCTGGCTTCCCTGATTCGTAGAGAAGGTAGCGTAATGAAGAGCAGATATGAATGGTTACTTTATTTAGCAGCCGTACTAGCCCAAGCGGGTTTTGGTTGACTCCACAACTCTTCTCCGCCCCAGTCCATCTATGAATGGTTCCAATCCACTTATTACTTTCAACTTTCTATTGTGCAAGGACACAATTGGTCACTTAAATTATTTTGGCTGGTAATTATCCAGCAATAAAAGGGGACATTCATAAGAGAGACGTTCGCAATTCAGTGCTGCCACACAGGCCGTCCTAGCGAATACTTAGAGGTAAGAAAACGTCAGGCAGGATTTTTTTCTCTGAAGCTCGAACCTGGGATCCTCAGCGTATGAGTCCAACGCACTACCGATTGAGCTACCTGGCTGTACTAATGACGTACCCAAAATCTCTCACTAAATAGGGGGTCGATCATACATTTATCTTCCAAAGATTCGCATTTCTCGATGTACAACTTTCTTTGCATTTGGCAACACTGAATTGCTCACGTCTCATGTGTATGTTATCTAACACTCACACCCCCTTTAGAACTCAAATCAGACGCAAGAGATTGGTGAGACATAAGAATGAGTCCAAAGTCGTCAAATCATTTCTAGTTTTCTGATAGTGAAGATATAAGTCAAACTTTTATTCAACAGTTGCCATTTACATGCCAGCCACCAGAGCATTCAAAAGTCAAATAAGTGAAGTTCCGGTAATGTGTACCACAACACGCAGTGTCACTCGCGACAATTGTGAATGGGGATCGTGTGGAGAATGGTGTTTAAGTAAAACATCTGGCAGTTGCATTCAAATTTATGTGAATTTACGAAATAACGGTAGTAGCTTAACGTTTGCCAATTGTTCGAATTCGGCGAATAAGACTTGTTACGGCATTGACCAGGAGAATGCTAAAAAAGCTCGATGCATAGCGGATGAGTGTAAAAATCTAACTGGAACGTTTAACTGTACAATGGGAATGTGTATCAATATAACCGATGCATTCGAATGTGTGTTCCATAATACTGATCCACCAATTAAGTGTTCGGGGCGTAGAGGCAAAATAACGTGCATCGATATCGACGGACTGTTTTCGTGTAATCGCGGCACTTGTAGTAAAATTCGCACGCCATATAATTGTGATCGACGTTGCGTGGATATACCGACACGAAATAAGAACCTGGTGCTGCTGAGTGGTGATAAAGTGTATCTGTCGCAATGTCAAAGTGCTTTTGATATGCAAACTAATAAAGAGATTTGGAATGAGTCACAGGACAATGTTCTGATGGCTTCGTGTTTTACAATTACTAATTCGTCAGGGACAGCTGATAGTTTGGATAGTTTTGATGCATTCGATTGTATCAATGGATCAGTGCTGGATAAGGGCGAATTGACTGATTTAACGAACTTCACATACCTGAGCTACCTGCACGTGGCTGTCGCCCAACCAGTTAAAACAATCGCTCCGCTGGACCTCGATCTAACCATAGCTAATGAATCTCGATTGATGATAAACTTAGAAGGATGCGTGAACACCCTACGGGACGAGTGCAAAGAATTCTTACGTGAATATGGCAAAGACGGCACCGATCACAATGCACGGGCCAGATTTCCATGCTTCTTTTCAAACGATAACATAAACATTGTTGTATCCCGTTTCGATTTAGAGACCACTTACAAACAGTTTTTGATAGCATCCGTGGTGCCATCTTGTTTGTTTGTAGTTTCTTGCACGTGCTTAGTTTTGTGTCAGCGTACGGTGCATGTCGGAGACGATGCAAAAATGCGATTCAAGGGTTGTACGGGAGGTGCTGCCGTTGCTGGATCGAAGAGCAATCAAGACAATATGGGAGAGGCTGGAGGTGGTGATAATGTTATGGCGCTTTGAGATCCATCCCGTAATTATTGTTCATAATTTTACAATTAGACATTGATTGAATCAGTTTAAGCTTTCACAGCGATCTTGAAAAATAAATTTGATTTTCCCCATTTTCCCTCCCGCTCCCAACCCCCTTCAGAGAGTCACGAAAGAATCAACGAATTTGTTGAATTAAGTTTTGAAATGTTTGATGGTTTCAAAACAACACCAAACATGGAGATGAACAAAATCACAGAATATTTGCTAGCGCATGCTGAGCAGCTTTTTTCAGCGCATTAGCTAAGAAAGCTCCTTTGCACAAGTTAGGAGAGCGTTTTGTTTATAGTGTGTCCGGAAATGAGCGGAGAAGCACCTTCATTGCAACACTAGAAAAACTAAAGTTAATTTCACTTTCTATAAAGGTGAAATGACACGACTTAGTGCCTTATTCCGCACGCACGATAAAGAAAATGATGTTCGCAACCTATGCTGAGAGACCTTTTTTTTAGCGAATTCAAATCCAGAACTTGTCTCTGGCTCGTTATGTAAATCTGTAATTCGCACGTTTTTTCAGTGATGTTAGCAGGTTGAAATTACTTTAAACTGGAAGATAATGAATTTTTTTCCGTCAATAGAGTTTTCTAGCCACCCAAAGACACCCCTAAATGGGGGTAGGCCATACTACCGACTTGAGGAAGTTCTAAATCGTCTAGTTATAAGTGATTCTCATCTGCTGACAGCACTGAAAAGCATGTCATATTTTGTGTACGACCTATAAGTAGGTCGCAACTATTGCCTATATCAGTGAAAAATTCGTGACATTTCAACCCTGAATGGACAAGCTGCTATTTATATAACTCCTGCACAAAGGGGTCATGTAATACTGACATTTTTGAGTGCTGCCAGTAGATTAAAATCATCAATAAATCTACAAAAATGCTGTAATTAAAGTTAATGACGTGTGTTCTACGCCCCAACTGGCCGATCTGTACACATTTTACTTCCTAAAATGCATTTTTGTCGAGTCATTCATTGTATAAATCTACTGGCAACACTGAAAAATGTGTACGTAATTATTGCATGGCTTAAGAATGATCCCATCAACTGAAAAAGTGACTATTATCTTCAGTAAAATGATCAACGATATGTAGTAAAGGGCGTCGAAATCTACTTCTATCAAATGAAAAGTCTCAAATGAATGATGATGACTGTTAGTAGCTCTAAAGCGCGTACAACTTTTAATTTACGAAGTGACTATTTTCGCAGGCGCGTGTGAATAGCATTAGTGGCTATTCGCTGGCGAAGTTGCTTGCAAGTAGCATCTACCGTTAATTTAATCCATAACAAATGTGAAATTAAAATCCTTTTCTTCTCCTTTGCAGGCATTCCTCTGCTTCAAGAAGATAGTCCAGTGCATCAGGCTGGAGTGTTCTCGCTTCAATAAGCACCACATTCTAATTGCTAGATTTTGATGAATACTCTCTCAAAATTCTTTTGAAAAAATTCACAATTTTTAAAATTTGCTTTATCAAACCGAAGTGAACAAACACCACAAACCATTTTCAATAACACAAGAAGCGTTCGCTCTTTATCAATAAAATTATCATTACAAAATCTTAATGCTCAACATAAATATCGAATTTCTAATTTATCTCATGTGAATTTTTTTCGGGAAAAATCTTTACTATCATGAAATTCAATAGAATTGGCCAATATTTACGCACGACTTTGAAACATTATGCGTAAGATGCGGGATATTTCACTTTGAATCAAAATCAAAAATTGATTTAAATTTTTTTGTTTTATGTTTTTCGTTTTGGTTAAAGAATAGTTTCAATTAACAAAAATAAAGAAGAAAAACCAAAGAATTTTAAGTCGGAGGGATGCGTGACGATGACAAAACAATAAATTAATCACACAAATTCATATCTAATTAAATATTTAGAAGAAAGAAAAATATTTTGAAAGAAATTCGTACCTTGCGTCATTTTTATAAATAAAAAAAGAAGAGAAAAAATGAAAAATTAAATTATAAAAACAAAGAGAGTGAAAAGTAAAAAACAAAAATTGTAATTCAAATTTGCGGTGATATAAAATATTCAATAAAATGCAATTTAATAAATTGAATTCTTAACACAAATAAGGAATCACATTCAAGCGCTTACAACAACACTAACAAAATAACATTTTAGTAAAATAAAACTGTAAAATTAGTCTCTAAGGTAAAATTTAAAACAATAAAATATCGTAAAACGAACGAAGTAAAAGGACAAGCGAAACAATAAGAAAAGGGGAAAACCAAAATTAGGACAAAAGAAGAAAAAAAAACATTTAGGAAAATGACTGGTTCAGCTGATGGAAACACAATAACAGCCTCTATGTCAGGAGTGCCTAGTATAATGAATAGTTTAAATAGCCTAGCTAGTAGCAAATTAAGTGTACATAGTCGACCTAAGTCACCAGAAGCCGAAGAAGTGATAGCCGAATTGTTGGAAAAAGCCAAATTTTATACGTCTTTATGTCTAGGTAAGTGAACCTTTTTTACTACAGATTGTCAAGCCGGGTCCAATAATGAAAAACTACTTTGAGAAATTGGAAATAGTTTCATCGATTCACATCTACAATTCCATTTTCATTCAAAATCTCATTTTGCCTTACTTTTTTCATTTCTCCATAAGCCAGAATAAGGGGTCATGCAAGAATGACATCCACCTTTTTCAGTGCTGCTAGTACATTTGAACCACGACAGTGTTAAGTAAGCCAGGCAGGGGCAGATTTGACCTTTGATTTGAATGAATTTTGTGAAGTGAACATAAATGTTTACAAATGACAATTCGTTTCAGTGGTGAGATCGGCAAGCACAAACTTTCAATTCAAATTGGTTGGCCATGAAAACGCGATTTGCGCCGAATTCGCTCTCACTCGGAATTCATTGTGTTCATAAAGTCAACTGCTCATAGCGAGGTTCCTTATTTGACTTTTCGAAAATGAACAGCTCCTGCCTGGTTTACTTAACAGTGCCGTCTTTGAACCAGCAATATTTCGGCAAATGTGCATTTTGTAAGGGACTGTCCATGTCCATCAACAACGTTTACTTTTTTCAGTGCTGCAAGCATACTTGAGTCATACTCGATAGATATATGCAATTTACCCCCATCATATGTGTTCCATCCCCCTTCTTTAGGGGTCTTTTTAAGTGGTTCTATATTTGACTTCATAAAATTCATATCCATCAAGTTATCAATGATTCAAAAATGTGCTGGCAGCACTGAAAAAAGTGGCGTCCTTATGTTCCTCAAGTCACATATGTGCTCTACCACCCTAATCAAGTGGTCCATTTAGTATGGTGGAAGACACTTCAGACTTCATGAAATGCATATTTGTCGAGTAATTGACGATCAAATATACTGGCAGCACTGAAAGAGGTGGACTTCATTCCTGGATCACTCCTATTACTGCGATCAAAGTATGGAGTGCGTTAATGGATTTTCTCATAGTTTTATCACACTAGTGAGATAAAGTAAATGAATCTCTACCGTATGAGTCACGTACTTTGCTAATACATCAACTTTTCGATTCAGAGGTGTAACTTAAAAGCACAAAACGATCGAGGGGTGACGACGCGCTTCCCAAGTTTATGGAAATAATTGGAATAAATCAAGTGCGTCACCACTCGAGCACAATATGAGTAGATTCATCGCATTAACAGATATGAAATGAAAATTGAGCGACACCTAGGATTCATTCCCGATTTCGTCAGATATGAACTGATTTACCTTTGACTGAGTTATCTACATTTCTTTTCAGGCACTACTGCGATTCTTTCAGTGTTCGCATTTTTATTTCTAATTCCATTTGTGGTGGATCCAGCTATATCAACGATAGTAGCGGACTACGATCAGGCACCAGTTACGTGTATGGTAGTAGACCATGTTTACGGTGAAGGACTGAAGAATTGTACTTGGTCGTCATGTCGTGAGGGCTGCACAACCGCAGCAACACGGTAACATTTCTTCTCAATTTCTGTGATCAATTCAATTCAATTTAAAAAAAATTGCATTCATTCAGATGCCATCAGTTGTTAGTAAATTATTCAAAAATTCCGTGGGATGATTGGCAGAACAAACCGAGGCGATTAGATTCAATTGAATGGGACGTGGCTGACACTCGTTTGTTGATCAATTCGGAAGGATGTGGCTATCCGCCACGAGTCAACTGTACCGAGTTTGCTAAACAATATGGGTATGTGATTGAAACAGTGAAGCTGACGTGCTGTGGGGATAACAATTCTGCCTTCCGTTTTGTAGTTTCTCACATATTGGCGAACCGTTTCCGTGCTTCTACAGTCGAGCGTATCCGGAAATGGTTATAACACGCTATTCGTGGGAAGATAATTTGAAACATTTGATTCTGTCGCTAATCATACCGAATGTTTTATTTGCAATATCGATTGGTGTTTTGAGCTATTGGTATTGTCCTTGCTGTGATAAAGCTTGCCGCAAGACTAGAGTCTATGCGGAGAAATTTCCCAACAAAGAAGAGTAAGTTCATTTTCTCTTTCTATTCAAATTTGCTTTCTGTTTTTAAACAAAATAAACAAAGAAAAAAATGGTTGCTTGAAGGCACGTAATAGACTCGGATGAATGATCGAAAGTGAAAGAATCAGCACAATCACCTTTTGCATTCGTGAAATAAATCTTAAAATTCTTCACATACAAATCTTTGGAGCTTTCCTATCTGCACCCCCTCACAGAACTTTGTTTCTTCTCTATCAACTTTTAACGATTCTAGGCATGCTAATTGCTATCTTTCATTATACCATGTGTGTGTCATCAATCACTTGTATGATATCAACCAGCATTGTAATTGTGTCCGGACCGGCTAATTTTCTGGTTTATTGTGTTGCACCTCTGGCCCTAAGTCAGAATTTCTTACAGCCATGGCTTTGAAACTAAATTAAGTTTGAAGATGCTCAGGAGGCGTAGTGGCAATGTTCATTGTTCATACTCTTTCAAAGTATTTACATGTGGACAATGACAATATGCGCAATCACTGGCAAATTGTGCAGACAGCCAGGCGAGTTGAAAATTTTTGCTTCTCATTCTTCTTAACAAAAAGCAATTTAAAGGATGATCTAATAGGGTACTCCAAATGGTAATCAATGTCAGCTCTAACCAAAACCACTGTCTATTAAAATAGTCAACAAGAATCTACCCGTTAAAAGTCTTCTACCTTGATGATTCATTTTCCAGTAGATTACGTTCCTGCTGCCAATTCTTTTTTGTTTTATCGTGTTATTAGGTAGTTGGTAGGTGAAACGAATAGATAAATGCAGATGACCTTTGGCATTAGCGAAATATAAGAAAAATGAAATTTTCTATTCGTTCAGCTTTGTTCAAAATAAAGTGACGCTGTCAATTGGAGTTTTTTGAAATTTACCATCGTCAGCCACAAAGCTGAATGAATTGAAATTCAATTTGCCTTATAACTCGCCATCGCCACCTTTCCATTTTCTGCATTTAACAATTCAAATACGCTACGTGCTTGTTTCAAAGTTATTGTTTGGTCCGGTGGTTTGGAGAAACTTTCGCTACAACCACATGTCAGAACAGAAATTGTGAAAGCGAGTACGTGATCTAACAGTAATTGAACAGCAACGAAAATAATTTTTACTGCCTGTCCCATGCGAAAGTTGAACATTACAAATACCAATATGCCACCAGCGAAAATGATCCATTACACATTGGAACATTTTCGGCTCATTTCTCATGAATTTTTATGTGGAATTCAATTTTCATATGTGGCAGGGGCAGGCAGTAAGCCAGACTACATTGGATGATGCTACGTAATTCATTAAATTGGAAACAATTTTATGACAAAAAGAAAAGTCACTTGTATGTTTTTGAGCAACTTGCTTCGGTAACTGGTGTTCAACAAGTGTAGTTGTATTCCCCTCCTTTGGCCCTGATATGTCAGGGGGGAAGGAAGAGTCTGAATGTCCCCTCACCGAAACTTGTTGCTCAAAATAACACTTGTGAGTTTCCCTATATCACAACAAGGTTCACTCATGTAATGAATTACTTTCGCAGCATCCAATGTAAACTACTGCTCGTAATTGCTGTAATCCGTATAGAGTTAGTAGTTTGTTGTGAAGAATAAAAATGAGTACCAAACAAAAGACTTCTCAAAAAGTACAGAAACGGACGAGTGTACACTCTGGGTGGTGCGTGATCTTATTCTTGTTGAATGACTGTACTGATTGTAAAACAAAAAATTATTTATTCAACAATGACAATGATCAGCTCAGCTGTCATAGACGATAGACGCACGTACAATTACATCATCAGATCTGTAGCTTCATTTGCTCTCGTTTCTTTCTTTCAAAATCTTATATTCAATTAGTTTGAAAGAGCATTTGTTTATGAGACAGTTATAGAGCCATCCAAACCTATCATGTCTATCGATAAATGAGATGAAAATAGCCGTGTCTATCGTCGACCGCTTTTTAATTTGATAGTCATTTTGGTTGGTACCATTTTTGCCTATATCTGTTCCTCCCTCACAGGCTATTCCTCAAAAATTGAACGTTTTGTTTTAGAAAACTTCTTTGCCGGAGCGACGATGAAGATGACGAATTGGACTTCTAATATTGTTACTGATGAATAGTTATTGTCTCTATTAAGACACGTTTTGTGTCTATCGTTTTGACTGCATAATGTTACAATCCCAAATAAATTAATTTAAAAGAAAAACAAAGTAGAAAACTCCAATAAAATGTTGCTGGTCTACGATTCTATCGTTTGAATTAATTTTGTTTTAGTGACAGAGATTTGGCTACAACATTCTTCGGATAAATTTGCCAAGCAATTTAAAAAATATTAAACAAAATTGTAAGATACCAAAACGTCTACGAAATGCTGAGAATCTAACGAGTTCACTCGTAATTTCCCTAATTTTAGTTGAACGAGAAATAAAAGAAAATTTTTCTTCATTTTTTACACTATAAAAATCAAATCTCTCACAATCTACGGTTTATAACATTTCAACAGCCATCCTCATTACGTACCTACACATACCTGAACTCATACAGACCCAATTGGCTCTTTCAACAATTCAAAGGAAATCCACATGATGTCAAGAAAGAATCCTTCTGATTAACAAATTCCTAAGTACCTTCAATATGGATGATAGTTTTGACAAGATATTTTTAATCGGCATATTCATCTAGCCAAGGTAGGCCTTTTTATCGACTCCGCTTCGAGTTGACCATCGAACGCCGAACATACTCACCTTTCCAATGCAAGACATTCACTAATTTTCTGTCAAACATTCCAATGATTAGTAGAAATCAATCGAGAAGACTGCATTACTGTACATATTTCAATGTGATGTGAAGAGAGCCGAACTACCATAGCAACAGCGTAACATTGTGTTGTTACGATGCGCTGTATTTATAATGCTTTGAATGGTGTCGAGGGTTCGAACCCTGGCCACTGCAAGAGTTTAATCTTAATTGAAGATATTGATTCACTAGTTGTGGAACAATTTTTTCGCTTAAAATGGTTCAAGGTAAAGCTACAGTGACTTGGCTATGTTGATCAGATATGAGGTCAGAGGAGAGAGGAGATGTAGAGAGTTTACATCAATTCATTATTTTTGTAAAATAATTCTTCTTGCGTGAGGAAACATCCATAAATCGAGTCAGTTGTTTTTAATTTTCAGACTCCCATTCTTCCTTAAGAACAACAGAAATGGTAGCAGTTTCTTCGGGTTTTATGGATGCCCCCTATTGTGTATTTTGAAACACTGTACATTTGAGAAAAGATGGGGAAAGACATTTTACAGATTGAGAATTACAAGAGCAGACGACAACTTAACGTTATATTCATTCCACATGCGATATCTACGTTGCTGGACATTTTCGCACCTTCAATTTCGTTACATTTTCCAAAATTCTCTTCACTCATTTTAATTATAGCTTCCGAATCACTGAACCGAATACAACTATTTTTTCGTTGAAATGTTAGCTTTCAGGAAAGAGAAAGACTGCGGAGATCGATGAATAGCCTGCAGAGATATCTGCAATATCCAGGCCCGGACTGACCATATGGTGACTTCGAGTGATTCCCGATGGGCCTTTTCGATTTTCGTACGAAAATATTTAATTTGTGGGCCATTTGAAATTGAGTTGTATGGATGGGCTTTTTCGAGCCAGTCCAGTACTGGCAATATCGCAAACATAGAATTTTTTACAAAAAAAGGATGAAATGTAACGCTTATCGACAACACATTTGTTGCTGACATTTCAACGATGAAAGCAAACAAATTTATTGCATTTGGCTCAGTGGCTCGGTAGCAATGAGCAAAACAAACGAAAACGTATCTAACGAATTCGACCGTGGAATTATCCTGCAGGCTATTCAATACGTTTATGCATTCGTTTTGGTAACGCATGTGTGGGATGAATAGAGATATTCGAATTGTAATATGTTAGGAATTGCCCGATGTCTTTAGACTGTACAAAATATTCGAATCATTATGTGTACTACAGCCATTCATTGCTTTTTCCTTTGAACATTCACCCATCTAATGTATAACACGTAAATGAATGTAGAAGCTTTCGAAGCAAATACACAAAACACAACACACAATCTCAGGCATCAGGCACTTGACTTCAAAGTTTAACAAAGTTTCGGATGTTAATTTTTCTGTTGGTTCTGCTTTGAAATTGTTGAAGGTAATATTTTAACCCCCTTCTCACACAGGTTCCGAATGGCGTTTTAATCTATGAACATATTTAAACAGCAAAAACACAAAAAAATGAATAGAAAAAAAAATATTTAACTAAACTAAAAAGAAAAGTTGTTGCACAAAAATAGTTTACGAAAAATATTTTATCTCCTCGAAAATAATTTAAAAAATGAAATTATTCTGTCCCACAAATTCTTAACAATAAAAACGAAAAGTTTTATGTAACATTTCCGAGAATTTTGATTTTATTTGATTTGTACGTTCAATATTAGACTAGTCATAATAATGGGAATTGTTTTTTCCATTTTTGTTTTTAAATAAATTCGTTTTTAATATCGCAGCAAGTTCGTTTGTTTAATTTGTTGAAATCAGAATACACTCTTGTCGGCGCTAATACATCGGATTAACTTCAACAACTCAATAGCGTAGTGGTTAACTTGCCTACTTTCCATTCAACGATTGAAGTTGCCAATGCGAGAGTTCGACTCCAACTGTGGCAGAAAAAAAATCCGATTGTCAGACGTGTATACTAAACACAGCTGATTGAATTGGTTCGAGCCTGTGGTAGTTGGTGAAAATAGCTTGCTGGCAAAGATACTGTTGGGAGACGATGGCATTCAACTTCACTCCTATGTACATAGATGGCACTCAACATCGATGTAACTTAGCACCTCACTGGAACTATACACTTTTGGTAATGGAAGGATTTCCAAAAGTAGAACCACCATCAGCGAAACTAGTGAATAATGATCTAGCCACTGACCCATAAAGGTTTGCTGCGGCTATTATTACATGAACAGCTACTGTAGACTGTTTAAGTTGAGGAAAAATACTACTCCAGTCGTCGTCTCCACGACATACTCCTGCAAAATATTTCTCTCGGCATGAGACTTCGCAATTATACTGCAATTTCGTGGCTTCCGTCCGTGTAATGCAAACGTCTACTTTCCTATGGAACTGCAAATTTTTTATTTGACTGAAATCAAAAGGACTACAAATATTGTAGTATTGTCGAATGTAGGATTGTATCTATGCCAACTCTATACAGAAGGCAAAATTTTATTGAATTTCAAGGATTTCCAACTGCTCTGTTGAGCCAACAGGACACTTTGAATTGTTTCAATGTTGTTAAATTTTGCGCCCAGACGGTTTTTGGGCTCTGGTAATG
>JANTFA010134824.1:0-13097 GCA_026413405.1 Phytosciara flavipes
CGATATCAGTTCTTTTGGAAGTAATGCACAAGGACTTGCGTCACATTTACCCTTTGAGGGTTTTTTTTACTGATCTTCATTAATTCCGATCTCAGAAATCTCAAGAATCAATATTGTTTCTTGAAAAGACCTGTATCTGGAAAAAGTCACCTCAGATGACACATCCAAAAGATGGTATAATAATAATAGTCCGCCCTAACAACCCTTTGCTGGGTCAGAGGCTTGATATCAATATTTGTTAGTTTCGCTGATTGTGGGTTCTTCTTTTTTTCAGATCCTTCCAATACCGATAGTTTTTACTGTGCCAGTGGTAAGGTACGAGGTAACCACTAAGCTATAGAGTCGCCTGAGATGGTCGAAAAGATGGTATGCGCCATTTAATTCCATCCTAATTTGAGATGCGTGATCTGAAATCAATGCAGGTGTGTGAAACTTACAGAAAATTTATGAATGTTTAATACGTAAATCCCTCTCGGTCTAACTAAATTCTCATACAAATTGTGAGACTGAAATGCACTGCTAAGCGTTAAATTACCCTAAAATGAAGGCAAATTTCAGTCAATAGAAAGTAAATGTTTTACCGAAGACACGAGGAGAAGACATTTACACAGAACCACTGCACAGTTGTAATGTCTCTTATAAGCTGAAACACAAGCAATAAAAAAAAATTGTGAGAAAAATGTGAACCGATTTACGGTAACACCTGCAGCTCTGCACTTTATTCTACTTGAAGTGGAAATAATATTCATTCAGGCGTTTACAACAATAAATTCAAACATTTGCATCGTTTGTAAGTACATTTTGTTCTCGTATAATCACAAGGTTTTGGTATAATATTTTGTAAACATTGAGAATGGTGGTACATTCACTTGTTTGTTACATGAACTTATTTTACCATTTTTATCTTGGTGTGTTGAGAATCCCGATCTATTCTTTGTTGTGAGTAGTTAGGCCAGGAGTGGCTTTTACAATGTCCATCACTGAAAGTTCGTACGTAAGTACTCTGGTAACTTCGCTCATCTTTCTTTGAAATAACTACTCCCTCTGCACCGTGGCGAATACGTTCCAAAATCGTTTCGTAATCGAGATTCCCGAGTTAGTTTCTAATTTGAATAGATACGAAATAAAAGAACCCTTTCGCAGGGTGCGGGCCGTTTGGTTGAGACAGTTACAGTTATCGAATCTTTTACTTCAATCGAGCTGAAGTATTTTCTACAAACAGAAATCTTCTACTTCACTTGTTTCAACATGTATTTTGCAATTGGCGGCTATCCATAAAAGATGTCCAATGTGATGAGGGGAGAGGGTCTGGATAAAGTGAACACGTCATGGTTTGGTTCAAGGTAATGGAAAACGGTAGACGCAAGGGGTCTAAAAATCTCAAAATACAGTGGACGTCATTTGTGGACAGTCCCTTATAAGGTGACGCTAGCTAGAGCTCATGGTGCATTTTTGGCGTCGCTGTCGGCAACAGGAGATCTACAGTCCTACATGAAAGTAAATACTGCTAATAGCTTGCCGTCTGTGATTGCTCGTTATCCATTTACCTGATCGGCTAAATAGCATATTAATAGCATCGATTACTGCGTGGAGTATGTAAATAGTAAAAGCTATTTTAGCTTCAATTACACACACGTTTTGTCCTAGACAATCATTCCATAAAAGTGCATTGTGTGATAATCGCATGTAAGTCTAAAACTGCACTGAATAGCCGAGATATAAATATATGAAAGACTTGTACCTCTCTATTGTCAAGCAGATAATCGAAATTCATCCACTTCATGCAAATACCATATGCGGGCACTTTTTTCCAGCTTTAAACGTGACACACAACAATTGATTGAACCAAGCAGATAAAATGTTCGAAAATAAAACTCTCGGAGAAAATGTCGAGCATTGTGGTGTATTTCTGGAAAGTGTCACCACAATCAATAATTTTAAAAATAAATTCGAAAAACATATCCCATCAATGTGTGTTCCCCTATCTGAATCATATGATTCAAACGCGTCATTTGTTCATTCGTTTTCGGTAGACACATGTGTGCACATATCAATGCATTTGTATACATTGTCAAGTACTTTACATACTTGATGCAGAGAGTGTGTACGGACAGTATCCTTGACTTTAATGAACTTAAACTGTATCATTACTTTGTAACGACCGATTCTCTTTGTTTTGAGCAAAGTGTTGCTAGAAAACCGGATACCAACAGAAAACTGCTGTTTTCTGCTTTGTTTCCAGCCGTTTAAAAAAAAATAAACTCAAAAACTGCAGACAACACGGGTTTTCAAATGTAAATGGCGCATTCCACGACTTTGTTCCGTAAATAAGAAAAACTGGGTATTGAAATAGTTCGGAATCGGTGAGACTTTTCTTAGGGCAACCTTCATGGCAGGACCTTCATCACTGGATGGCGCCAATATAGCAAATTGAATAAATTGAGAAAAGCGCACTTGTGATTTTCCAAGTCGCCATATACGGCCAGTCCAGACCTGCTTCATGGAACCTTATCTGGTATACTCTAGTGATCTTCTTTCGAATGAATCAAGCATGCTCTAAGAAAAGTTTCATAGATTTCGAGATATTTTGGATTAAACTTTGTTAGTCAAGGGACAAATTCGTGGATTGCTACAAATGTATATTACAGCCGGACGCATGTAAGAGTAGTATCACAAAAGTGTTGTATGAGGTGTGTGAGCTTCGGCGAGTTGCAGTGATAACTGAAATGCATCTACTATTTTTCCCTCGCATAGTCAATGAGAGTGACCACATAGTGGCCATTCACAAATTGCGCACGCCTAACATCATTAGTTTCAGACCCCCTCCCCTATCGCCCGCCAAAATGTATGAAGATAATTTCAAAAATGTATGAAGCGTACGCTATTGTCAGACCTCCTTCCCTTCCCCTGCAGAGCGTGCGTAATTTGTGAATGGCTCCTTTTATGTAAAATGGTCATCGGTAATTCAGGACTTACATTTTGCATCGTACGCAATGTTTCTCAAAAGATGGGACGTCACCTTTGTATCCAATTATGACAACAACAAAGGATCATGTGGGTTCTCTGCAGACACAAAAGTTTCTAGTTTGGTATACAGTTCCATCACATAATCGATATCATAGAAAATGGAAATCTCTTCTGTTTCCACGGATTCATATGAAAAAATTTCTTATTATTTACACACTCCTATGTACAACGGTACAAAATCATACAAAATCGTAGGCCATTCGGTAACATGTTCAGGCACGAAAAAGAAACGGGACTACAAATGTCACATTAGTTTTAGGTAAAACGTGTAAAGAAACGTATAACAAAACGTTTTGCATTTATAGCATGTGCTCAAAGGCTTGTGTGTCTAATATAGAGGACACATGTAAATCGAAACTGTTTGGTAGAAAAAATACCACTTTTTATTATCCTTTCAATCGATAAAAAGATTTGTGTTGTTTGTTGTTATGTAACAGCACACATTTGCGAAGATGCGACTTTTTATGTTAAACGAAATGTTTAAATTTATCGCAGCAAAACGAGTTTAAATGCAGACAGAGGACATAATATGATGCACACCCGATGTCCAATGTGATGAGGGGAGAGGGTCTGGATAAAGTGAACACGTCATGGTTTGGTTCAAGGTAATAGAAAACGGTAGACGCAAGGGGTCTAAAAATCTCAAAAAACAGTGGACGTCATTTGTGGACAGTCCCAATATTCAAATTGGAAGATTGGCCCGAAGACTGTAAACAGTAGTTACACTTTTAGAGGTTGGAAAAGCAGCGAATGTCTATTGAGATTATGAACCCAGCTTAAACTTTTAATTTCCTTTCATTCAGAAAATCATTGAAACTTCTACTTCATTTGTTTTAAGTATTTGATCAACGCTTGATACAAAATCTATTACTTCAATAATTTTGTATAGCAAATTTGAATAAATAGAACAGTATGCAAGAGCTCAATGCTTGTTTTGTTTTTTACTGTGTGGTCGGTAGCAAATGTAATAACAATTTCAACTTGGTCGATTCTCCATACCTGTTTCTGTCGTCTTCAACGAACGATAATAACCTATTTCGAAGCACGTACCTAAGAAAATTGATTGTCGCAAAACAGATCATTTTTCTCTTTTTTTGACTATTTGAATAACGACTATTCAGTCCTGGATGTAGGCCTACCCTTTCTCCTTCATTTTGATCGATCCACTATCTGAGAGCGGCACACGGCAGGCTGAAAATCATCTTAAGACACTTGTTCTGGGTGACTTGTAGCACAATTACCTTAGAACCCTGACTGGACAGGCATAGAGCAAAATTGTGTTGAGTTTCGATTTCCTTTTGATCAACGAGTATACTATTATCATGTACTTGCGTGCCGGTTCGGCTGAGAATTTGACGTGTTCATTGAAGGGAAGGTTACGGTCAAGCAAAACCCCTAGATCTAGATACTTCAACACATTGGACCATTCGATTTCAGTCTCACTATTTACTTTCCATTTCTCCAAAGAAGTCCACTAGCGATCCGACTGACTTCTTCAGTTTCGATAACTTTTGGGCTCTCGTGGCTTTTAAGAATACCGGTGTCGTCGGCAATCTGAGCAAGTTTGCAATCTTTCGGGAGAGTGACATCCGAAATAAAAACGATGGGTTGAGTCAACTTCATTGTGGAATTCCGGCAGGTAAAATGAACAATTCCTATCTATTTTACCCCCGCTTTGTCGTAGGACCAATTATGCTCTAATATTCAGTCAAACGCTGCCCTGACTAGCTAAAAAACCCCATCCACGTTTTGTCTGTCCAGATTTTTTAACTTTTGGGATGCAAGTGTTCCCATGACAATTTTCTTAACAATATTTTTGAACTTTGCAAAGTACATGAAAAGAGCGTCCACCACAAAGACTGTCCACCTGACAGTTCTGAATCTGATAATTTTGATTTCTTAACAACTTTGGTCCCTAATGTCCTTACTTCTCAATATTCAAAAAATGTCCTTATGAGGACAACCACAAATTCTATGAAACCCCCGAGGAAATTTCAATTCTGGCTCAAAAGTCTAATTTTGTTAGATAAACTAGTTTGACGGAATCAATATCAAGGATAAAATACTGGCAATATCAATAACACTCGTCGTACGCATATTTTATTGGTACGTTGAAAGATTAAGAGCATCCTAAGTGGAACTTTTCCCATTACAAGAACGAAACCAACATTTTTATTTCTACATTAATGCATCAGCCTGCGAAACTAGTTATTATTCCTCTACGTACACCATATTGAAGACATTAACCTTGGAATATGCTAAAGAATATCAGTTCGCTTTTATTTTTAATTCGCATCGAAAACGATTATGCACCCATTAAAATGGTCAGATCAAGTTCTTTTCAACTTGCCTCTACATTTATTCCAGTTGTCGTTGGAGATAAAGCGAAACTATTATTCGTATGTCTTCAATTATATCGTATGTGTACAGTGCGCGGGTAAAAGTAATTTTTTTTCCATTAAAATGCAAGGAAAAAAAAGTTGTATCTGGCAAGAGTATCGTATAACAATCATATTATAAAACAGTCAGTACGTACAATCTAGTTTTAGAACAGAATAATATGAGAAACAGGCTCGATTTAAAAAAAAAGTGAAGAAAAGTAAATGCAGCCGGGACTATAAAAGTGGCATGCACCAGCAGAAGTTATCATCAGTTCAAGTTTGTTTCTTGGAAGTGTGACTACAAAAATCCCTCAAAACCAAAATGCTTAAGTTTGTGAGTAAAACGGATAATCCTTTTGAGTTTTTGAGTCAACCGATTTTGTGATAAAAAATGTTCATTTGAGAACTGGAATACTGTTCGAATAAGTGTTTTGCGGTTGCGTATAAAAGACGTCACGCTTCTTCAGTGCTGTCATCAAATTAAATTTTCAAAAAATCCAACCAGTGTTCACTTTTTGAGTCAATGGTGTGTCCAAACCACCATTTAGGTGGTGTGTTTGGGGGGGTTAGAGCACACGATTGACTCAAAAAGTGAAGGGGGTTAGGACACACCAGTGACTCAAAAAGTGAACACTTGTCGAGTCAATGATGTGTCCTACTCACCATTTAGTGGGTCTATTTGGGGAGTTAGGACAACCATTGACTCAAAAAAGTGAACACTTGGCGAGTTATTTTGAATTTTAATCTGATGACAACACTGAAAAAGCGTGACGTCATTTATTTACGACCCCTTTGTGTTCCTTAAAATTTTACATTGACTGAAAGCTCAAAAGTGATTCGCATTTTTCGCTTCTCAAAACCAATTGAATAATTCATGTGACCTAACAAAATATTCTATTTCCCAAAGGTTGTACTTGCCCTCGCTTTGACCTGCGTCGCTGCAAAACCTGGATTCGTGTACTCTCCATCGTCATTGTACTCGGCTCCAATTGCAGCAGCACCATTGGCAACCCCATTGACTTCCACCTACTATAGTGCACCACTGACCTATTCAGCAAACTATCGACCATTAACCTATGCTTCGCCATATGCTTCCTATGCTTCACCCTATGCCTACAACAGCTACAACAATTATCGGGCACCAGTTGCTTATTCAGCACTACCAACAGCTCAAATCTTTTAAATCTGCAACCGGCTGACGACTGACACGCATCCCCACAATGACATGACAAGGAAATCGAAGAAAGAAGGCTTAATTTGAATACATATCGTTCCGTCCATGGGTTAATTTGAATACTGAAAACGAAATTTTGTGCAACTAGTTCACTTTGGAAGCGTCAAAATTTTTGATTAAAATTTTTAAATTGAAATTGTCGAGCGTTTTTGATTCCATGAATTACATCGCATCATTTCTGTCATCAATATTGTGGAGGTACAAGGGCACAAGTGTTGTCTATCAAATTGAAACATTCGTCAATGCACAAGGTATGTAAAGGTAGGCTTTCAAATCAAAACCACTCTGAACTCACAACATTGGATAAAGAAACAATTTGAATCAGACTTCTCTCTCGCTCGTCATAATGTGAAACATATCCCACAATAAAAAAATGAATTGCCGTTAGTGTACGCATAAAACATGTGTAGAGAATTCAATTTTCCACGTGTTTCACAAATGGAAATTTACAACAGTTTGGCAAAAAAATATTAATCACAACAACCAAAATATTTGACGTAAACATTGGAATATACATATCCGAGTTGCAGCTAATTCGTTTTTTAAAAAATGTGAGTAGACCATCGTCATCGTCATCGATTACGTGTGATATTCAACAATTGATAAAATGAAGCGTTGGGAAATCTGATTGTCTCTACAGTAAAACCATATACGGCTGATTCCATAACCTATCCCATGATGGAACGGAATTGGATCTTGAAATAAAATCAGTGAGACTTTCCTAAGAGCAACTATCTGGTGAGCTAGTGATGAGCTTTCGAATGAATCAAACATCCTCTAAGAAAAGATTAATGTGACAAGCTCATAGATTACTTCATTGAGTGTTTCTTCTGCTCTATTCCATTCTAAAAGCCTCCTTGATTGTCCACAGCGAATGAGTGATTGACTTGATGTACAATACACAACATAAAGAAATCAATGCAAAAAAACAAAATGAACTACAAATTATCTGAACATTTGAACTTAGGGATAATTCAAATATTGTCGGTTCGTTATGCAATATTCACGCACTCAAAGAAAACCAACGGTATTTCACATCATATGTTAGCGACAGACACGAAAACACAATCAGTGGACTCTGGCAGATGTGGGTTTATATAGCAGAATAGCCGTTAAAACCAATGAAGTAAAAGATTTCCTAGGAATTGTTGAGGATGTGTTGATCAAAAGAAGTAGTAGATTCAATAAACATATTGATGGTATGCTTTATCCGCCGTCAGTGAAAGGTGAAATTCATAGGGCAAATTCTAAATCAATAAAACTTTTGACAAATATGAAAACTCGTTTGGTTGCATGAAAAAACGGAATGAATCGACCAATCACTCGTTCAAGTTTGACAAATTAATGTTGCTATTGCAAAATGTTAGATCTAAGTAAAATATTTTGCAATAATTAGTATGTTAGCAGTTTGAGATAGGTTCACTTCTGCTGTTTAGAGGATATGATTCACAACCCGTCGATCGGGGATTCGAATCTATCCATCAGACATATCATGGAAATGGACATAAAACAATTCTTAGACCCGTGTGAAGTCTAAGGGTCGTATGTTTCAACTCTTACGTGCCGAACACGTCATTCTGAAACCCCAAGTAATTGGAAACCTTTTGTGGGTGCCTAGAGTTGCCAAATCAGCAATAAAAGAAGTCTGATCGTATGTCCGTAGGATAACCAATCTCGATAGGAATTTTTTCCCTCGATTTGCTGTGGTAAGTTCGAAGATGACAAAAATCAGTCGAGCCAGAGATATGGAATTGGAACTATTTTCGAGATCGCATATATTACGGGTGGTATTGCACTTTAACGTTTCAGAAACGAAATTTTCATATGTTATCGACACGACGACCGTAATAAGCGATTCACTCGACATAGCTTTTCCTTATATACAGAAAATCATTCTGTAACAAATAAGGTGAAAGACCTCGAATCGAACCAAACGGAATACTTCAAACAAACCGAGTAAGTAACAGATTTGCTGAATATAATCACGATACGTATGCCGCTTCTAATTCTAAGAAATGAAGTCAAAGTCTAAGGTGAAGTTTTTGGCCGATATTTTGAGTAGATTTCATCGGATGAATTTTTTATTTGGAGGGCATTGACGAACGTGAAGAGAACTAATTTCGTTGACCTCAGAAAATGGCCGTCAGCCGCCATTTTCGATTTTATAGTGAAAGATTTCGCGTGATTTTGCAATTAGATGTATTCAAATGGGAAGACTCAAAAATGCATTGTTGCCGTGTCGTTTCAAGATTCAAGACTTTCGTCTGACAAATCTCGTAAAGACTCGTACGTTCCACTCCTTATGTCTCATTTCAAATTTAAATTCTTTTTCGATTCTTTTCACCCATTTCAACATTGAGAAAATATTCTACTCTGTTCGAATAGAGGCGATGACAACATTTTCAATTCATCAATGTCCAATTGTCCATACTCCATACTCAAGAATCGTCTCGAATGCCAAGCGATATAACTTTCATTGATGTTCTTTAAAATCGATAAGAAAACTTTTTTTGATTAGAAATTTCCATTCGAATGCACCTGACCAAGTGCATCACGAATCTTATACCACACATCACACACATTCATTTTCCACGCCTAAATCGTTTCTGCATCCTTGTCACATAAGATCATGTAAGTGTACACTCAATCTATTCCGTCACAGAAAATAACACCCAGGATTAACATTCCCATACTTACAATAATCTAGAGGAGAAATCTGCTGATGGAAAAAAAACTGTTCCACCGCATTCAACATTTCTCTGCTGGTTTATGTATAGCATAGCATGAACACATCCATCAGCTCCTCCACCTAGTTCTATTTACTAAGTGTTTTATAACAATAGCACGTTTTATCGTACAATGTCTTATTTCCTCTATGTGTGCTGCATCGAACAATATATTTTCTCCATCGTCCTTATCATTCACAAATATTTTGAACTTCGTCCTTCGTTCGTTTAGCTACCCCTTCGAACGGCGCCCATTTTTCTATAAAAGGAAAATGTTCGAGAGAAACGGATTCATTCTACTCTTGTATCTCAGTTGGATAACAGTTAAAATACGAATTGTATACACAACGAGAGTGACTTGATTTTCATGGAAATATTTTACATGAAAGAGAACACAGCGAAAACAGTTTGAAAATTTGAACAGTTCAGTGAACGACCGAATTATACGGACGAGAAAAAAAAACGGAAAATTTTATTCAAGTGTGTTGCCAGAGGCAGAAAAACAATTTTACGTGAAAAAAAAGTCTGGTTGAAAAACAGCCTGTTCTTTGAATTAAAATAATTTATCGGTTAACCAAGTGAATTATGACAATGGTTGACGAACCGAGAGTTATATTTATGGATATCCCATCGACAAAATCCCGCAGCGTATCACCCATGTCACCGGGTCGAGATCGAAGCGTTGGATTTTTCGATCTATTGACCCGTCGCTTTGGCCGCCGATCCCATGATGACATTTGCTATGAACATCACGGCGAAGAGGATTCGCGTAGCTCATCAACAGATTCCTGTTCATCAACATCGGGTCGATTAGCAGTGCCCACAAAAAATCGACACAATTCCAATCTGGAACTATCCTGTTCGAGCGATTCCAGTAGCAGCAATTCAGCGGACACATCAAAAACAGAATCGCGAAGCCATCGCCGATCCACATCTTCGCTGCGACGAGCATTCCAAAACATTTCCCTGTCATCCAGATCGCTATCTTGTAGCAGTACCAGCCAGTGCAAAGAATCGTCGAAACAGAAAAAAGTGAAAAAGACACCGCCACCAAAACGAATACTCAGACAGCCCGTTTCTTATACATATCTTAAAGGAATGTCTGGATTGCCTACACAGAGAGTGCCAAGATCGTCGGTGTGCTCGCACTATATGCACAGATAAGTTGAAGTCGGAATATTTGCATTTAGGAAAAGAAATTTGAACTGAACAAAAGTGTCAATTTATTTCATTAAAAAAATATTGTAAAATAGTTTACCGATTGAGTTCCGTCATATGAGATACGTATACGTGGTTCGAAGCATCATTTCACTATTTTTCAAGTTAATTTCGTGTAAATGCCAGTTGACCTAACTGAATCTAGAACAAAAATTCATTTCGTTTCGCTATCATTTCCAATGTTTAATCGAATGCAATACATCTTTTAAAAGTAATTTGACATTGATGCCGGACATAATAGCTAAGGATTTTAGATTAAATTAGTAGGACAGAAGCCAGAGAAAAATTGACATAATTCTATCATTTTGGAATTGATGATGAAATTGCACTGAAAATATCATTAAAATTAGAAGAATTAAAAAACTAGAAAAATTGAAGAAGAAACAAGAGAAAAATTAAACAAAAAATGGTGATTCTTGTAAAGACTGTTACAAATTTAATGAATTAAAATATTTATGAAGTGTAGACAACGTAATAACAAAACAAAAATGCATTTGTATGAAAAGTAGAGGTACTTCATTGAGAGATTTTATTCGACATAAAATTGTGCAAAATATGAGATGACAAAAAAAATAATTGAAAAACCAAAAAAATTAAAATTTACAGTGACGAACATTTGAAATTCCCCGTTTTATTTTCAATCTTCAATTTCTCTTACTCCTTACTGGGGCCATTCACAAATTACGTACGCCTAAAATCACGAATTTTAGACCCCCCGCTTCCCCCATCGTACGCCAAAATGTATGGATGTCTTGTTCATTCCACCGTTACCTACGTTACATTCTAAGAATTTCTTAAAATTCAGAAGAAATTCTCTTCTTGTTTAGTTCTACAAAATTCTGGGAATGTAACGTTGGTGTAACTGTGAAATTTGCAAGTTAAAATATTAGAGAAACAACGGAAATTTGACATGTTTTCAATGCGAAGGTTCTTCCAGATGTGCGTCACTGTACACGAAAAATTGAATTATAATTAAGGTAACCGTGCCTTTTGCATAAAAGAAGAATGAGTATCGATAAATTAAGTAGACACCATCTCATATTAAAAGCAAAAATGCAGGAAAAACAAAAAACATTTTATTTTGAGTTAACAACAGGCAAAAATTGACAACATTTTTTTCTCATCAAAATTGTAATTTTACATTTCTCTGAATTGAAAAATCAAATTTAAATTGAATTGAAATTTCTTTTGTCTCTTCGTTTTATAAAAAATAAAACTAAAAATTATAGAAACCAAAAATGTGCATACTCAAGACACACCTTAAAAATATAAAATTCATATTAAACACACTCTGATTCAAATAGAAAACCAAAAACTTTTTAAGACCTACTATAATACTCACCTAAACATAAAAACGATTAACACTAAAACCAAACCTAAAAAATCCATTCAAATTGACAAGAAAAACTGCCACACATTCAAAACTTTAACCAAAGAAAAGGAATGAAAAATCTTCAACCAAAAAAACATTTAAAAGCAACAGCAAAAAGCTAATAAAAAAAACATTTAAAATTTATGAATTTTATGGTAAACAAATCTAACTGATAAGATGAAAATGAAATTAATTGTACTTATGGAAGAGATCTCTCAATAAAAACAAAATTAAAATTAAAAAACATTTTTTATTAATTAATTATAAACAATAACAATGCACTTCTGTAACCCATAACGTATGTCGTAATTTCACAAAAAATGCATACAATTTATATTTAATTAAATTGATTAAATGAATTATTATACAAAAGAAACAAATAAACAAAAATGATTACAAATTAAATTTCCATTTGTCTTTCTGTTCGCAAAACTTATGCCCATCATCGCTATGATTGCTGATCTGTTGACGAGAACGAGACTTGTCTATCATCGCCGCATGATTACTGATTGATCATTCTATGGAAGTTGAAAAGTTATACATATCATAGTTCAATCTTAAAATGACATTGCAACGTTTCATTTTTGAATTTTCCCGCTTCTCTAAATTACGTCACATTAAACAATACAATCCGAAATAGCGGCTGGCGGCCATTTCTTTAGGTCACCGAAAACAGTTCTACCGCTCCACGGTCATCATTCCATTTCAGACATGAGAAAGTTTACGAAAATCGAATGGAATGTACTCCAAACATTGGCCAAAAACTCCACTTTTACTGTACGGCCGATTAGCTCGACGTACATTATATGCTCGCTTTATGAGCTCTAACTCCCGAACCCGTGATACAATTTTGAATTGATGGGTTTCACACCCATCATTCGCGTCATTTATACCACATTACAAAACAAAGATTGGCTACGTTTTACTCAAGTTATACTGCGGATGGACATTTTTTAATTAGGTTGAAAGATTTTTTGCAAATCTACGTAAAATATAATTCTCAACAAAAAACATAAGGGGGACCCGTACGAGTAGAGGACGGTATATAGTTAGATGTCTATGGAACTGCCCTGCAATGTTTCTTTCAATCAGTTTATTCAAATTCATCCCTTGTTAAAATTGCTTACAGCAATTTCGAA